>JBBPCY010057651.1:0-12659 GCA_037974405.1 Brachyalestes nurse
GTGATTAAAATCGAAATCGCAATTTTGTTAAAAAAAATCGTGATAGGTTTCTTTTGTCCATATCGCACAGCCCTACTGTAAACACGGCATCATTTCTCTCATTTTGATGTCTTGTCATTTCCTTTAAAATTATGCTTTAAAAAACAATATTTTTATTTGGAAATTAGGAGAAATGTCAGCAGTTCTTAAATACTAAAGCAAAGCTGTACCTATAAAAGCTATTCAATACTTGCGTCTGTAAAAGATTTAAACCGGAGAAATATTTTTGCAGTGGTCATATTCGGACTGTATAGATGGAAAGAGTAAATGCACCAATGCAGTATTTACAAGCCCTTTTAAATTCCAGGCCCTTTAAGATCTTGAGAGGAATCACAATATGTAGCAGTAAAATCACAATATGGATATTGTGTAGTTACAAGTGACACTCCCTTTTGTCTGTTTGCTTAGCCTATCTGTGGACCTTGGGAGTGAGCTTATTTGGGCTCAGGTCTGAGGCTGCATGGTGGCTTTGTGGCTGCAGTTCAAAGGCCAGCAGTTATTCATGAAACAAGAGACTTCCAGACCAAGGTTGGAAGAATAAAGCAAAGGGCACCAATAAGCACAACAACCCTTAACCTACCTGTAGATAACATTTATTTGTTCGTGTTGTTATGTCGCCAATAGGGATGTTGGCTATGTAATTATGTCATAAACATAAAAGTCTGGAGCCACCCCTCATTTCTGCCTCCAAAGACCCAGACTTTCTTGTCGTTTTAATGCAGTCTTGAGTCCCTGAACCTGACCAGATTTAGAGAAATGTTGTTTGGGTTTTTTTAATTTTTATTTTTTTTATTTTTTTAGCCACACAGCGACCCACATATTAATCATTCAAGTGTAACAAAGCACATCTAACTAAGGCCTGAACCAGTGAAGAAACAGGTGCAGATGATTCCAGATGATCAGGCGGTGATCAGTATACTGGTGGTGCTGAATGCTGAGTGGTTGGAACTCCTTTATCTAGGCAGCTTGTATCTTTAGGGACTTTGCAGCCTGTCACAGTAAAACATTTGTTCCCATTATCTTTCATTTACTCAGTATGCTGAAGATAAGCCAATTTTGCAGTCATAAAAAAGTAACAAGGTGTTTCAAAGTTTCTTCATGTGAAGAAATGACTTTTGTACAGTACTGTGTAATGGGGGTTAATATGTAATGCATCAAATGGGGCCGTGTATTTTGCAGTACTAGAGTAATACAGAAAGTTATTATTGTGAGTGTTTTAATCATTTTCATTACACAATCATCTCATTTGCAATTACTTTTTTAGTTAAATAGGTAATGGGGGAATTCCATAGATTTTTAGAAAACAAAGAATTATGCAATGTTTTCATGTCATGCGGAGAGACTTGCATAGTTGGAATTGTTCAGTGATGGTGATAGGAAGCGGACGTCACAGAGCTATAACAGAATGTTATTCGTTTCGGCCTTCAGTCCTTTCATAGCAGAGAGGTGTATGTAGGCCATTCTGAGGCAGATTTATGGATTATTTTGGATGGTGAATCAATGACATGGTGAGCTCAGGTACCTGGCTCTTTACATTTCGCATGAGTCACTCTGATTAGCTTTTTTATATCTCAGTTTTATGAGAAATTCTGTTAAAGCAGTGAATGTCTCCTTTTTTGTAGATAGATAATTGGGCTTGATTTGTTTTCCTAATAAATAATTATAATATTTACCAAGTTAAACAATCAAAATAATCCCCAGGGCTGCACGAAATATCGTCTGCTAATAGGTATCTTGATATCAGTCTTTGCGATACTGATATTGTGAAGGGCTGCAATATGCAAATGACCCTCTAACCAATCGCAGTGTTTCTGACAGGGTGACCAATCACAGCTCTAGCTCATTAGTTACTGGGTTTTCTGATGTATTGAGGTCCTTATGTAATCCAACAAAAAAAATCTAATATTTAGCCATTAAAGGTGTTGGTGCCTGAATGGGCCGGTCTAAATAGCTGTCGCCAGAATGAGGCGAAATATTTGCATGTGTAGGTTTGTGACATCACAAAAATTCTTGATTAGAAAACGGGCTGTTTTTGTACTTTATTTTCCTTATTTGGACTGCATGGATGTGAAGAGTAAATGTACCTCTTGAAACAATATTTACAGACTTAAATTCCTCAGAAGTGATGAAATGGGCCCTTTAATATCATGAAAGGTGTGATCAATCAACACTCAGATTCTGTTCATATCGTGCAGCTCTAATAATCACCTAATAATTCATTGTACTTTCTGGATAGTTTCATCTTTTTTTGCATCTGTTCACACAGTATTGCGTTTTTCCCCTCTTGGGTGTCTGAGAGTGTGTTATTTCTGTGGTGTAATGAGGTGCTCAGGTCTGTCTGACTTTTCTATGAGCTGGTCCTGTGATGCACATGTTCCCAGAGAGAGCCAGAAACTCAAACCGTCTGGAAAACATTACTTAGATTCCTGCAGGCGGGGGCTCTGGTTATGCTGGCTAGTGAGACACGCACACACGACCTAAAACCTGAAGCTTAAACAACTGAGCCTCTAACAATGCCCTGACGTGGACAGTGTTGTCCTCCAGCTTCACGAGGCTGGAGATCATATGATATGAACGGTTCGTCTCAGAGTCGATAGTTTAGTGAAACCTGGCAGGAAACAGCAGTCTGGACGGTCCTGTCCAGCAGAGGGCGTCGTTCTGCTGCAGAGGGCAGCGTAGGTGACCTTGACTAGGGCTTTACCTAGCGTGTGTGTGTGTGTGTGTGTGTGAGAATATAACAGCTGGTTTGTTCTGTACAGAACCAGTCAGGCAAAGTAGAGGAAAAGAATGTTTATCTTGCACAAACCTTCTTGAATTCTTTGTGTTTGTGATCACATGAGATAAAATAAGATGTAAATGTGATGTGTGATCACATCTCTCTCTCTCTCTCTCTCAGCTTCATGAGCTCTGGTCAGTGATTTACAGAGGATATCTGTTGTTGACCTCTGCCCCCTTTGCATGGCTTTTCTTAGCTTTATGTAATTTATGCCACTTCATATTTCAAAGTTTGTCTCATATGTCTCTCCTTCTTTGGAGGTTCAAGCAGATGTGAGTCTTCATGTCTATAGCCTGTAAATCAGACGACCACATCTGTATTGAGTTCTGCTCCTGAAGATTAGTTGCAGTGCAGCTCTTCTGAAAAGCTCTGTAAGAGATGATTAGGGACTCACTCTTGGTAGATTTGTGCTCTAAAATTGGTTAGATCATTATTTTGATATGGTTAGGTCTGTGTTGCAGTTTTATGGTGTAAATAAGGTGAAGCACATTTGTGGGCTTTTATTGTATTTTACTTCTGTACCAAAAAGTAGTATCATCATAAACTCCATGAATTTGAAATTGAACCCCAAAATAAGTTATTTATGGTGTGACTGGCGGATTGAAAGTTTCGTTTTAGGAAGTTCAGTTAATTTGTTTTTGTGCCGTTTTGAATTATTCTGAATTATTCTCTATGCAATATGTCTAGCTTTTCTTTTTTTTTTTTTTGCTTCTGGGAGTTTTATTTTGACTGGTTCGTCTCAGTGACTTTACAGTACTGTGCAAAAGTCTTTAGGCACCCCTCATTTCTTCATGATTTGCTTCCAATGATCCAGACCTCCTTGTATTTTTAATGTAGTCTTGAACAGTTCTTGAAGAAACAGTCTTCAAGACGCCTGGAGAACTATTCCTGAAGATACTTAAAGAAGTGACAGGAGAGCTTCTCTTAGACAGTTCAGGCAGTGTTAAAGAATAATGGCTATTATACCACATACTGACTTTTAAAGCTGGTTAGAATTATGCAATTTCTTTTTGTCTTTATACTGTATTTACATGTGCATATGCAATAAATCACTGTACCTCATAAAGAAATGAGGGTTGGCTCAATACAGTTCTGTATTTATAATCAATTGTGGTTGAATCACACCCTTCAGGCTTATTTGCCACGATGCATTTTCAGAAATTAAGCTGATTGTGGTCTAAGTGCACTTGGCAGTATTTCTGATTGTTGCATTAAGAGGCCCCTGCTGAACTGTTTACTCACTAAAACTGAGGTGGGGTGGGGGGGTGTTGGTACTCGGCCTGATCTCTGGCTTGTGGATACGTTCAATTTCAACACTTGATACCAGCAAGGGACCTTTCTAGAAGTTCTTACCCCATACCCCTCCTCTTCTTCAGCTTGGTCCAGCTGCGGCTTTGTGTTTTCTCTCATTCCCCTCACCTTAGGCGTCCGGGTCCAGATGTGAGTTCCGTTCCTCGGTGCAAGAAATGCATATCTGGCCGGTTTCTATTGTAGGGCTGCAGAGATTGGATGTTTTTTTTTTTTCTTTTTTCATATAAAGCTCAGACCTGACTTTAAAATGCCAACACAGGCATAAGAGGCTGACTGAGAATGTGTGAGAGAGTGAACGAGAGAGGTATGGGAGGGAGGGAGAGAGGGGGGGGGGGGGCAGTGTGTCACTTTTCATAGGGACTCGTGCCTCCGAGGAGAGAGGGAGAAAGAGAGGGTGGTTACGGAGAGGAAGGGGAGAGAAAGGAAAAGGGTACAAGTAGGAGAAATGGCAGCTGGAACAGTTCTGCACATGGAGCTGTACTAAGAAGCCTTTTTTGCATGAAGTGGATTCCTCTTTTGGATCATAAGCGAGAAGCGACACACTGGAAGGAAAGAAGAGATGAAGTACAGAGCAATGGTAAGAGAAAAGCCGTAACTTTTTTAGCTTTTTGCATGTGGAAGGCCAGAGCCATGACTCTGCTCTGATTATGGACATGCAGTTTCACCATTAACTTTTCAATCGTGCCATATGGGGATTGTGTTACATAAAGTTTTTGATGGGATGGAGATGGCCAATGAGGCTAAATGTGGCACAAGGTATGTTGAGTGAGAGTCTGACTACATTGATTTACTCTATAGCCCATATATCTACTAGGATTGGGAACCAAAAGTAGGTTCCCAATTTGAACCGATAAGAAGTAACCCAGTACCAGGTAGCCTTTTTGTTTACATTTGTGGTTCTGCTTATTGGTTCCTAAACGCTAAATATCTGCAAAGACATTCATGACCATCTGCCAGGACCTGTTTTAGGTCATGCGTCAACGTATTTGTATTTCTCAAGGCTTTAGTTAGCATTTGACATTCTGAATGTTCAGAATAAAGATGTTTTTTGTTATAAAAACATTCATCCTGCCTCTTTTACGTTTATGGAATTGACATGCAGATCCAATAAGAGCTGAAATCAGTAAGCAGAAGCAGAATGTGAACAGATAAAATTCAAACTCTAGCCCTAATGTCCAGCAGTGAATGTTTAACACTTTAAATTGTCAAAAACAATTTTACACACTTTTATAACTTAAGCATAAGTCAGTCACACAATCACATTTACATTGTGAATGGACATTTAGGAGAAAGAAAAAACCTGTGAGCTATGGGCCCTTAGATTTTTTTTAACAAACAGCACTGTGCCACCCGCAATACCATCTGGAAAGCTTCTGATTTGCAACAGCCTCATCCCAAAACCCAGTGGCAAACACACTGTCAGTGCAGTCCAAGCCACTCGATAGGGGGAAAAAACATGAAGGAACACGAATAGGCCTCCCCAAAGCCCAGATCTCAAGAATATTGAAGCTGTATGGTAACATCTGGACGGAGAAAAAGGCGGCCGACGTTAATAGAAGAGCTTTGGAATGTCCTTCAAGAAGCCTGGAGAACTATTCCTGAATACACTTTAAGAACTGACAGGAAATCCTGCCCGTGTTCAGACTGTGAACGGTGGTCATAGCAGTGGTCAGACCAAATACTGACTTTAAAGCTGGTTTAGAATTAAACAAAACCTCTTTGTGCTTGTACTGTATTTACATGTGTTTTTACACATGTTGCAATAAATCACTGTTCCAGTGTACTTTCTCATTTTCCTACATAACAAAGAAATACATTGTATCTGCAGCTCTATAGTCACTTAATCTTCTGTTCTCCTCAACCATCCTCAATATTTATGTGTGCAAGAGTGTGTGTTTCTTCATTGCTTTGCCACAAAGTGTAGCAATCTCTGGTTTTGGCTCAAGCCTCTCTGCAGAAATTAAGACACTGGATAGAGAGAGTAGGAGCGAAAGAGTGACAGTGTTAATGAAACTGCTGTCATACAGTAGTTTCCACCCTGCACATTACTTTTTGCCTGTGTCATCACACTGCTCTCATAATAACAATAGCTGCTGCATACATGCTGTCAAACACGCACTGTGCAGTGGTGTGAGTTTCGGTCACTCGCACACATAAGAATTGTTTTGTTACACGAGGATTTTATTTCAGTGCACGACTGTTTGAGAAGTAGCACATGGGAATGATCAGCTTGGAAGGTTGGGGTTTCAAGCTGTCATGTGTAGGCCCATCACGATCATAAATGTTTAACCAATGATTTATTGCCATGTACAATACTGTCTTTCCTCATATATTGCTTCCAAAGTGCCAGACTTTCTTGTATTTTTAATGTAGTCTTAAGAAACAGTTCTCCAGGCTTCCTGAAGGACTTTCTCATTTTCAGTCCCTGAACCTGACCAGTTTCAGACAAATGTTTTTAGTTTGGTGACCCACACAGTGATCTACATATGAATCATGCAAGCATAACAAAGCACATCTAACTTAAGGCCTGATCCAGTGAAGAAACAGGTGCAGATGATTCCAGGTGATCAGGTGGTGATCAGTATACTGGTGGTGCTGAATGCTGAGTGGTTGGAGCTCCTTTATCTGGGCACCTTGCATCTTTAGGGACTTTGCAGCCTGTTGCAGTAAAACATTTGTTCCCATGACTTCTGTTTAATCTACTCAATATGCCAAAGATAAGAGCGTTTGACAGACATAAAACTGTATTTTCGCACCAACAAGGTAATGCTAAGCAAAAGGAACAGGGCCTGGACTGAAAATGAGAGACTGTGTAAACTGTTCCTCAAGATTACAATAAAAAGCAAGAAAGTCTGGATATTTGGACGCAAAATATGAAGAAATGAGGGGTGGCTCAAGACTTTTGCACAGTACTGTAGATGTGTCAGTAGGTGTTGTTTGGAATGAACGTTGCTCATCTGAGTGCTATTCAGAGTTAGTCCGGCCTGTACTGTTACTCATCTCAACAAGAGGAAATGAAGTTTATTTATTGCTGTCAGTGGCCAAATGCATCTGCTAGACTCTCAGTAATGTGGATTTGAACCTGTATCTCATGACACAGGTCTGCAGTTCACTTTTAAGTACTGTAGCCACTCTAGGGGGACCTCTGAACACTAGCTTGTGTTGCAGGACTCCGTGGAGCTAAAGCTGCTTACGGGTGCTTTGGTCAGGAGTAAGGCATAGAATACAGCCGGTCACTCTTATATCCCGTGTGTGTGTGTGTGTGTGTGTGTGTGTGTGTGTGTGTGGGTCCGTGCCTGTGCGTATGCATGTGTATTTATCTCTTGATAAAGACCAAATATTTAAAGAAGTGGGGATATTTTGCTTGTCCTTGCATGGAAACATGCTGTTCACCACAAATTCAACCTTTTAAGAAAAAAATAGTGTGTGTCTGTGTGTAGGCTTACATTTGTTTACATTTTGCAGTAAAATATTTGTTCCCGTTTCTTTCATTTATTCTATTTATTCTATTTATTAGTATGCCAGTGATAAGTCAGTTGGACTGGCAGAAAATAGTATATTTGCACTGTCAAGGTGATGCAAAGCAAAAAATGTCTGTAAATGTTCTGCATGCATTCTTAGAGGAGCATATGTTGCAAGTACCGTCACCTGTTGAGGCAGAGCCCATCACACCCGTCTGTCAACTTTTTCTCAACTTTGTCAACTAATTCTCAGCAGCTGAATGTGTTCTTAGCCTTCCAAGGCTCTCAGCGTAAAAAAAGTCTCCCTCTATAGTGGTGAGCCGTTCTGAATCTTCAGCTGCAGCAGTTTGAACAGTGATTCTCCAAGCTTCTGCTATTCTCATAAAACTTTAGAAAAAAGTCCAAAGCCAATGGGAAGCCCCAAACCATCCAGCTCTTAAACCCCCCTCCCACCCATTTAGTGTCTTCGACTTTGCTCTACTCTCAATTTAGCAATGTGTTTCCACAATTGGTCCGCCCCTGGTTTTCCCCTCTAAGTGGAGAAGGACAGAAAGCCAGATGATTCAGGCTGGAAAAATGTGGTGCCTTCATAAAGTTCAACATCACAATTTTTTTCAAAAGCTTCAGTTTTTGTCCATCCTTGGTAAAAATGAATCAAATGTATGGGGTACGGCATCTGACTTCACATTACTCTGGAGAGGCCTGTCTCTGAAGGAATCTTTGGAGGAATGTGACCTGTCCACCTCTTCAGTCTTCATCACATTCAAACCCCTTCTTTGATATATAACATTATATTTATGGCCTTTGGAGACGAGTTTCACAGATGTAGGTGAATGTAGTGTTAGAGGTCTTGCCCAAGGACTCTTATTGGTGTAGTGTGGTGTGTCCAAGGACTCTTACTGGTGTAGTGTGGTGAGCTGCCCAGGTCAGGAATTGAAACTCTGCCCTCCTGCTTGGAAGGCAGCGATGTTATCTGTTTACTTTTAAGACTTTTGAAACGGCATCCTTCACTTTCACTTTTTTGGAGCCAGTTCTCTAAGAGATACTAAGTGTAGGATATTGCCGCGGTAGGACTGCAAAACGCGGCAATGACCTCTAATGCTAGGATGGTGTAATTTTCTTTCCTCAGTTTTCCATCTGAATGTTATTGATGTCTTTGTAACTCGAGAGGTGCTGACAAAAAGCAATGATGAGTCGGCAGATTTCACTGACACTGATCTGACCCTGCCTCCAACCACCCCCTCCCCCCACCTGCATTTGAGCTCTTTTCATTCATGCCTTTCAAGGTGCATACTTAAAACACTTTTGAAGGTCAAACAAACAAAGAGCAGGCCTTGTTTAAGAGCCACTGCACTCTTGTTTCTTGCAGGTCCCTGCCTGTTTGAGCTCTACATGATTGGAGAGGAGTAGTGGAAAGGAAAAAGATATGATGGGGAAAGCAGAGAAAGTGAAACAGAGAGTGCTGGTGCATGAATAAGCTCTAAGAATTTGACAGTGGTCTCCTGCCAGGACCTGTCTCTTTGTTCCTTGTGCAGGACTTGGAAAAAGTGACTGAATGGCAGAGCGCTGTAGGTAGCCTGCTTGACCCGCACGGACGGGGAAGGGGGTGCAGGGTGGGAGCAGGAAAGCAGAACTATAAAGCTCATCTTGGAACAATACGGTAATGGAGCGAGCGGCCGAAGAACGCGGAGAGAGGGAAGTGGACTTGAGACGGGGGTTGGCCCTTTTCTGCATGTTTTTGTTCCGTAACGCTGTTGCTTTAACAAAGCGTTTTCCCTTTTAGCCATTGGAGGGCATTATTTGTCGAAGGAGATAACAAGCTCCCTGAACTGTGAACAGAACCTGAGATTAGCCGAGCCCTCCGGTTAGTCATGCACACACGTGCTAACACACTCTCCCTGCAAGCTGACCTTGAGTCAGGCAGGTCTCCAGAGGTCCCCACAGTGAAACTTTACTCTGAGGCAACTACACTGGGGTTTAAGGACTGAAAGACAGCGTTACAGGGCAGGGTGTGAGTTGATCTACCTCCTAAGGTCACTTCATTGTGGCAATGTTTAACTAAGGCTGAACCAAGCATGTTGACTTTGAGCTAATTTCGATTCTTCTGCTGCTGACTCGAATGGCACAGTTCCCACCTGTTGTTTTATATTGAAGCTGAGGGCAAAGCTGTCTGCATCATTAATCTCCTTGTTTGGGAAGGAATAAAAAGGTGAATTGCATCGGTTTTTAAAGAATGAACTAAATTCATTTGATCAAGTCTTCTTTAGAAACATTACCATGACAACTATTAGGTTATGTACCCTATAGAATGTGGCACATCTGATCTGCTTAAGACTGGCTCCTTGTATCTTTAGGCATTGGTTCTCATTTCTTTCAGTTAATCTGAAGATAAGGCAGTTTGACAGGCACCAAATAGTATTTTTGCACCTAGAAGGTGATATAAAGCAAAATGTGACGAAATAAGGAGTGCCTCAAGACTTTCGCACAGTACTTTAAATTGAATCTCGCATTCTAGTGCATTCAGTGAGATTAAACAAATAAGTTTAAGCATGTCCCATCCTGGGTCACTGTGTCTGTTGGACGGCTCGGAGGCTGAAGGAGTAAGAGCTGAGGGAATGACTGAACAGTGAGAAGGTTCTGGAGGTTACACAGCAGCAGCAGTGATGAATTTGTAAACAAGACCGATCCGGAGCTGAATGGCACACTGTTGCCCAACCCTGCTGTTGCTTAACAGATGATGTCAGTCTCTGGGCTCCAGGGTTGGTTTTACTCATGACTTGCCAACCACTGTAGGGATATTCAGAAAAACGTTTGTTACAATGCTGTCAGACTGGGTGCCAATATAATGAGGCACCACCTCGACAATGACAGACGCACACATGCTTTCCCTGGCATGTAGATGCAAGGAACCCATGACAGATTCTGATAGGGCTTTGTTTTGTTAATATGATGAATCATTAATTTACACAATAACGCTTATCATCATTTATTATGTCTGGCTGTAGAGGTTAAACAGGACTGGGATGGAGCGACTGAAAGGGAGGCGTGTGAGGTGTTGAATCAGGGATAAAGTCATTTCCTGGCAGAACACTTGTCGTCTGTTCCAACTCCTCTCTTCAATATGTTTCTTTCTGCTCGCTCTCCCCAGTGAATTCCTCTGTTTTCTCTCATAACATATGGGACATCTGGAGCTTTTACAATTGGCCAGGATGGTGCTAGGTGATGTGGTGTCTATACCACTCAACTGTACTATTTCCTGGTACAAACTGTGTGATTTAAATGAAGAATTCAAAATAATTCGACCCCCCAAATTCGCGGGGGGTACTTTCCAAGAGCACCAGCGAATTGTGAAACACTACGAATTTGTGATGTGCTAAAACAAAATGCCTAAAGTAATACTTTTATAGCCTAAATACGTCCGTAACTATGCTCCCAAAACACTTCAGTTTCATTTCAACCTCAGCTTAATACATTACCCTCAAACCTCCCGCCTCTGAGTGCAGCGGTAATTTCACCATCCCATGATACGTTTTCGTATAAGGTTGCTTTGTGTTCTTTCAACAGAACAAAATTATTTATGTAGTTATATCTGTTATTTACATTTAAGGCATTTAGCAGACGCTTTTATCCAAAGCGACTTCCATTCCCTAACTACAGGGGGCAGTCTCATTAGAGCAACTTGGGTTTAATGGTCTTGCTCAGGGACCCAGTGGTGGTATGCTGAAGGTAGGATTCGAACCCATGTCCGGAGGCAAGCTACCCGACCCACTGAGCTACCCACCTACCCATGGAAATTTAGCCCAATTTACGTTAAAATTTACAACAAAATGAGTAAATTAGATTTTTCTCAATAATGTAGCACTAAAATGTATGGAAGATTTCATATTGCCACGAAAAAAGCAAAAAAACAAGATGCAGAGGATCTTGTGGTTGCCGCGAATTTGCGGGGGTTTCCGCTAACAATTATTAGTTCGGTTCTAAGAAAAAATCCACAAACGACTGAAGCCACAAACTCTGAACTTATTTTTGCGGGGGTACGTCGGGGGTACGGGGCTGCGTCAAAAGTAGGGTTGAGTTTTTATTCGGATTTTGAATCTATATTTAGTATTTAAAAGAATCTGTGCTTAGTGTTTTAATCTGTAATTAGTATACAGAAGAATCTATGTTTAGCATTTAACTCTAATTAGTATTCAGAAGGATCTATATTTAATATTTGAATCAATGTATAGTATTTGTAAGGTGGAAGAATCTGTATTTTATCTTTTTTAAATCTGTATTTTATATTTTGCCTTATTATATTCATATTTAGTATTCAAATCTATATTTTGTGTTTAAATTTATATTTGATATTCAGAAGATTCTTTTTTTGTTCTAGGCCTCATGTTTATAAGGTCAACTACAGTACACTTTTTTCAACAGCTTTTGAAAGAGACATTGAGTGTTACAATGTTGTAAAATAATAATAATAATAATAATAATAATAAATAACAACAATAAATTATAGCTGAGTAGGTTCAGCCATCCATTTGACCCCCAAGCAGAGACACTGAAATGATTTGGTTACTACTTGTCTCTGGTGAGGGCATCATTGAAACTTTTTGTAGGACGAGTTCTGACTGAGAAATAGGTAGAGAACATCGATTGCTCCCATTGTTATCTAAAACACTAATGGTAATAAATAACTGTAATTTGTCACTATTACACCAATTAAGTGGCTCATGAAAGCTGTATTGGAACATATAGTTGAACAAGAGGCTACAATCGCTGGTACGTAAGCAGCCGTTTGAATACACTGTTGCCCTCTACTGGATATTTTTAAAACTGCAATAATATAAATACCTAATTTTGGTTATTTATAAAATATGTCACCTTGTTGGTGATTTGTTTCTGTCAAAACTCTCTTATCTTTGGCAAACTGAGTAGATTAAATGAAAGACATGGACACACATGCTTTACTGCGACAGGCGGCGACGTGTCTAAAGATGCAAGGTTCCCAGATAAAGGAGCTCCAACCACTCAGCATTCAGCACCACCAGTATACTGATCACCACCTGATCATCTGGAATCATCTG
>JBBPCY010057662.1:0-12659 GCA_037974405.1 Brachyalestes nurse
CAGACAGAGAGAGAGAGAGAGAGAGAGAGAGAGAGAGAAAGAGAGAGAGATGCTGTCTGCTCCACTCTTTATTCTCCGCCTGTCCTCACTGCTCCTCAGCACCTGCACACTGGAGTCTGTTAATCAGCCTGAGACTTCTGTCTTCAGACAGAGAGATACAGAGAGAGAGAGAGAGAGAGCGAAAGACAGAGAGAGAGAGAGAGAAACCGAGAGAGGCAGTGAGAGAGAGAAAAAAGGAAACTAAAACTGGAGCTTTTGTCTGCTTTGCCAGGATTGCTCATAGCTGAGATGAATGTTTTTTCGTTCTCTCTTTCACCTGGACACCACCAACCTTTAACCAATCAGGAGCTGCGCAGCTGTCCACTTTTCTGACTCTGCACTCACACTATGTGTGTCCAAAAGTTTGCAGACACCGACTCCAGCATTTCATTAAAGATCAAGGGTGTTCATGGGGAGCTTGTCCTGCAGCAGTAACTGCCTCTACTCTTCTGGAAAGGTTTTACACTAGAAGTTTTTGGATGTTACATTGCTGTGAGGATTTGATTGCATTCAACCACAAGTGTGTAAGTGAGGTAGAGATGTTGGAGGATTGGTTCTACATCACAAACGCCACTCCAGCTCATTCCAGAGGAGCTCCATCACTCCAGAGAATGCAGTTTCACCTCTCCACACATCAGTGTTGGGGGCTTTATACCTCTAGCATTGACCTTCATGTGTAGTTATTCCAGCTGTCCCATTCTATTGGGAATGCTGTTCTATGGAGATTATACAAGCTGTGTGTGCACTACTGGAAACGTGAGCCAGTAATAGGCCCACCTTAAAGTAGCTGAATTCAACAATTAGTTGGAAATCTGGATACTTTTGGAAAGTGAATCTGTTGCTCATTTTAACTACTGCCTGAGCAATATACAGTTTGGCTTATAAAGTCAACCAACAATAACCCCTCAAATGATCAGGATCCAGGATTTTCATCTCTAATTCCTTTAACTGTCATTTGGTTTGCATTGTTTTCCATGTAATTAATGAAACATAAGCTCCGGATACAATTTAATGGGAATTAGTTTAAGGGGTTAACGTTTAATAGATTGTCAGCATCAAAACAAATCCCATTAATAAAGCAAAGGCATTACATCTCATTCAGTTTTACTCAAGCAAACGTAACCAGGAACATGATGCTGTACTGCACACCACGCAAACAAAACTCTTTAAAGAAAAGTAAGGAACTAATGCTTAATTTTTGACCATGTAAAGTTACCAATTATAGAATCCTATCTCTTTAGAGATACTGACATCAGTGACAAGCTTTTCATGGTCACATTTTCAAATGCAGATTTAAGAGTTGGTCTAAATTAAAGTGGCCCCTAAAGAGTGAACAGTGTGAAATTCTTTCTCTGCATTTAACCCATTCTCCAATGGACAGCACCTTGCTCAAGGGTAGCTTGAGCAAGCTTCTGGTTGGAAGAGAAACTCCCTAACGGCTTTTTCGAGCCAGCCAGGAGTCAAACTACTACACCTCGTCAGGTGCGTTATCCATTAAAATAATTTTCTTAAAATAAAAGCTAAGTTATAGATAAGTTACAGCCATTCTCATTCAGTGTGCAGAGTTCATGCTGCATCAGGTTTTCATTTGAACATCGTCACCATCAGTCCGTGCTGATTCTATATTGCTTATTTTCAATAACCCCCCTGCAGTGTCTGGTGGGTAAAGCAAAGGCTGGATAAATGCAAGCATATAAAATCAAGCATTATTTGAAGGCTGGATAGATTCAAGCATAAATATGTGTAAATATGTAACAGTCCGCATAACAGGCCAGACGTCACCTGTGTTTTAAGTGTGTTTTAAGTTGCATGCTATCTTCTAAGTGTCTGTTTTGGAGTTAGCTACCTGGTTGTTGCTGTCATCTAACTTCATCTCTGGTTTCATCTCTTAGTTTGCTTGCAGCTCCTGATTAAAGTCTGGCTTTACTAGTGTGAGGGACGTGACTACAAAGCTCCCATCATTCTGGATAAGAGTGTTTGCCAAATGCCATAAATGTAATTGTAAATGTAGGCCAGAAAGACCCTGATTAAGAGTAAATGCAGGGATAGTGACATAGAGGTCACTTTTAAATGAGGTTTACTGTCACTTCTTTCCACTGTCAAGAAAAGAACTGGAAGGACTTTCCTGTTGGTGCAGTTACAGAACAACACAGAAGTAAAAGGATGAGTTTATGTATGAGATTACTTTTTCTGTAATCAGTGATGTTATGGCTTAAGAGTAATTTGTAAAGAAAAGAAGTAAAGAATTCAACCCTGTGAAAATGACCTTTTGATGATGCTCAAAAGGGTAAAAGTGGATGTGGAACCTGGTTTTCAAAATTGTTTCCCAAGCTCGTGCAACCTTGCACCTTTCAGGCCGAACACGTTGTGGTGTTTCCGTAGACGGAGGCAGCAATAATGCCACTCAAGGTTTGAAACCAAACACACATCACTAAGGTGGTCTCCAGTGGTCCATCTATATTCATGCTCTCTGAGGTTAGTTGGAAGAGTGTTGTGCTGCTGGATGGTGAGTGATAAAAGTGTAGAGTGGGAGGTTTGCAGATGGTGGGGGGCTGCCCTGCTCAGAGGCATAAAAAAAAAGCAGTCTGTCCCTCAGGGAGAAAAAACCTGGCGTCCAGAGACCCCAGAGGATCTCTCTGCAACTGCACACGGAACACCATGGAGTACATGAAGCAAGCGTGAGATCTCCACAGTGGCTGGGTGATTACAGTGAGTGTGGAGAAGACAGATGTAGTCCCACGGGGAAGGGCCCTAACCTTGAGTCCCAGTCAGTCAAGACCAGAGGCTTCTCAGCCAACTGTGAAATTAAACAGCGAGGGATTCCATAAAGGATACAGTATTAACTCTGAGAAGTTTTTTAACAGCATACGGAGGAAAAGCGAGGCCCCGGCCTTTCGCGACTGTTGATGGGCTGATGTATTTATTTGTAGCACTGTGTTTAAGCATGTGTAATTATGTTAGAGCATTTATGTTATGCATAAAAAAAACAAAAACAAAAAAATGCAGCTGGCACAAAATGATACAAATTGCAGAAGTTATGGCCTATACGGTTCAATTTAATCTGCTTGTAATGATAAATTATTTCGGGTATGAATCCAAAACAAAGCTAAACGCAGCGCTTGCATGATGACTGTTGGAACAATTGCAGCTGTCTGCAAAGGCTGTGGCCATTAGTCAATAAATTAAAAAGTAATTGGTTTCTGCTTCTGTGGCTCTATTTGAAGAGCTTTCCTCAGGTGTAATGAAAATTTATTGGGGCTGTTGATCCAGAGGGGAGGGGGGGCCAAGAGAGAGAGAAAGAAAGGGAGAATAGGGGGAGATTTTGAAAGTGTGATTACAATCCTGAATTTCCCTCGGCTACTTTTAATTGTGGCTTGTAGATGCTACGAATTTGATGACCAAAATAAGCCATTATCCACTAAACGACTTGTTATGAAACCCCAATTAGCAGAAGGCAGAGCACTGTTTAGCTACTATATCCAGGCTGCTTGCCTTATTTAAAGTTTAAGGGAAAATTGATGCTTTCATTTTTATCTGCGCCTAATAATGACTTGCTGCTAAAGTGAAGGCAGCTATTTTTAACAGGCCCCCTGCTCCAACCGCGCAACGAGTGGCTGCCTGGAGCACATGTGGAGAGGGGGGAAAAAGAGAGTGGTTAGGAGCAGAGCACTTTTGGCCTTTTAAAGTTTCTTTTTGCCTTTTACTTTTGAATATGTTCCACTTTCAGTCACACCCAAAGCCAACTTTCATTTTCTAATCAATTGGATCAGCGCGTCCGGGCTCCTGGGGGCAGGGCGTGTTTATGCTGGTGAATATGAGAAGGCTAAGCATATGTTTATGAGCCACGCTGGAGAAACACATGAATTCACACATCAGACAGGTGTTGGTCAGCCGGCCAGGCTAATCATGGTTCGAGCGAGCCCTGTGCCTTTGTGTGCTTGTACTTTTGTGCTGGCTGAAAGAGGAGGCAGGTGTGTGCTGATAACATTAGCGTATCGCTATGGCAGTTGCAGGCCCTATGGACACCCCCCCTCCCCTCAACACCCGGCGTCTTTGTTCGACTCTTTGTATTGCCACTGCGTGCCTGTTTCAGCTCGCCACAAACGAGCCTGTGGCTTTTACGTGCCGGCTTTACCTAATCAAAGCGGCCTGCTTTTCTCTCTGCCACTATTGTGGCTCTTTGTGGGCTGGGGCTGTTTGCTCTGTCTGCTGGAATGCGGGGTCAGCGGAGGGGGGAGAGAGGAGAAAATTGGAAACGCTCGTGCGGTCACGATGGAGAATGAGGGTTTGTGAGGAAAAGGAGAGAAGAAAGAAGCGTGAACGGAGAGGAGCTACACTACCAGTCAAAACTTTTTGCCCACACTGTGATTTTGCATGCTACTCACTTAGTACTGTAAACTGATTTGCTAACAAATCAGTTTACAGTGAGTACCTTCATTAGCCAGACAATGTCAGATTATTTATTCATCACTGCTGACCTGTAAAAGCCACCAAACATAATGTTAAATTATTATACTGAACACCAGACAAGTGTTATTTAATAAAATAGCCGGTGGAATGAAACAGGTAACTAGAGCATTTAAAGTTAAAGGACCACAAAACCATGCACTGTTACATACTCTTTCTATAAAGGAAACTTGTTTATTTGACATATTTTCATATATAGTTGGCCACTCAACAACTTTTCAAAGCTGAAATAATTGGATAAGTGGTTAAAATCTGTAGTGTGCAACAACTTTTGAGTGGTAGTGCACATCATCAAGAGATAGGGAAGGCAAGAGAGAGTGATAGATCTCTATTCTAATATCTAAATTGCCAATATGAATTTAAAGAGCATATATCATAGAAAAATATTTTTTCCTTACTTTGATGTTTGGTGTAGCATTTAAAACATTGTTAAAGTTTCAAAATGTACCAATTACTCCACATATGGATAATAAGCTTCATAATTATATTTTGTGTTTGTATGATGTCACAAAACCTGCACACTTAAATACATCTCCTTGTTCAACCAGCAGTAGTTTTGCCTCACCCATTCTAACTGAAGTAAGGAGTATTTCAGCCCATATTGCTTTCTGAATAAGACACAGTACGGAGCAGTCAATTTGGATAGGGATCATTTACATAGATGAGTCTTAAAGGCACAGTAACAAAAAACAGCTTTTTTAAATTGTAAGGTGTAAAAGGTGTAAAAAGAAGCTTGTGAAAACAGTGAAAATTATTTATGACTGTGGTTGGTACATAAACGCACACAAGCATAAGTGAACCTCTGGGTAATAAAGAAAACTGTAGACTATGGACCCTTTAAATAAAAATAAAATTACTGTCTGGTTTATTAGGAAGAGAGAGAGAGAGAAAGAGAGAGAGAGAGAGAGATCATTTTGCCACTGCAGTCAAACTGCTACAGTACTATATAATCTAAAATCCATTCTTTTCCATTTCTCTATTTCCTTTCAAAATAAACTGAGCCTCATCATTAAGATGACAAAGTGCACCCGCCACTCCCAGCAACTGACGTACCCTCTTTATTTCGTCCGCCAATCTGTAATATTCATTTTTAACCTTTAACAGCTCTCTGCACTCAACTCGGCCAGCACCGCAGCGTAACACTTCCTTATTTTCAAATAGCTAACTTTGCTGATCCTAACAAAGAGCTTATCGTTTAACAAACGAGAGTTTTCCACACAGGAACCCCGCACTGCACTCCCGAATCAGAAAATGAGAGCGAGAGACAGTGTCAGACAGATACAGAGAGAGACATATTGAGGTAGAGAAAGTGAGAGAGAAAAAAAAGAGAGCAAGATATATTGGAGAGCGATAAGAGGCAGGGAAAGTGTGTGAGAAAGGAGAGAGGGAGGGAAAGAGAGACAAAGAAAGAGTGTAAAGAGAAGCGTTGATAGAGACAGAGAGAGGGGCTAAAGACGGTTAAAAAAGAGACAGAGATCAAAGAGAGGGAGAGAAGGTAAAGGGAGGGAGAAAGAAATAAGAAAGAGGGGGGAAAGAGAGAGGAATTAGAGTGGGGGTAAAGAGAAAGAAAGAGTGATAGAGGAATAAGAGAGAGAGTAAAGAGAGGGAGAGAGGAAAAATGAGAGAGACAGAGTGAGAAAATGAGAGTCAGAAAAGAAAAAGACAGAGAGAGACAGAGAGCAAGGGAGAGAGGAAAATGGGAGAGAGAGAGAGCAAGGGAGAGAGGAAAATGGAAGAGAGAGAGAGAGAGAGAGAAACAGAGAGCAAGGGAGAGAGGAAAATGGGGGAGAGAGAGAGAGAGAGAGAGAGAAAATCAGACCAGAAATAGTGGGTGGAGGTTAGGGGAGGTGGAGGTTGACAGAGATGAGTGAAGGAGTGGAGGGAGGAGCAAAGAAAGAGAGAAAGCGAGGGAGGATGCAGGAGGAGGGCGAGTGAAATATGGAGAGGGGATGGGGACAATGAGGCAGATCAGTCTCGGCTGAGGGCGCAGGCAATTAGAATAAAATTAGCTGGACCTTGGCAAAGGCTAGGCCAGGCAGAGAGGCCAGAGAGAGAGAGAGAGAGAGAAGGAGAGACATGGAGGAGACTAGGAGGAGAGTATCCTGGTGATTAAAACAGAATGATTAGCCTGGCGTGTGTGCGTGCTTGTAGCTGAGCAGCAGGGTCACCTGCACCCTAAAGGGAGAGAGAGAGTCTGACAGTAATGAAAGCAGGCTCTCTCTCCTTCCCCCACTCGCCCCACACTGGGGCCAAACTCTCCGTCTTCACATCTGTCTCTCACTCATGCCGCGTCTTATGTTGTTTCTCTCTTTTGTATGCAGTTTTGTCCCCGTCTCCAGTGTCTCTCCTCTGTTTTTCTCTTGACTTTTAAAGGACAACGACTTTTTTGACCGCAACACCCTCTCTCACACACTCTCACTTGGTGGAAGGATGGCTTTGCTCTACATTTGAGCGTCCGCACTCCTTTTTTGTACTATACGGGAATACATGCAGTGTGTAACACTGTATTGACTCACAGTTAGTAAACCAAGCTCATCTTCAGTCTACATCAGTTATAAAAAGGTGTTGTTTTATTGTTGACATGACGTTTACCTTAGGAAAAAAACAATCCACAATAATTCGCTCTAACATATGTGGGCGTTTTGACATATATCACAGCGTAGTGTACTAGAAGAAACAAAAGCAGCTTCAAAGCGAGACAATCACAGAATAATATTATCACTGTTGGAGAAGGAAAGTCTTAACTTTTAATTGAAGTTAATGTAAAGGTTTAATTTAGTAATTTGTAGCCATTTTTGTGAATCTGATCTTCTTGAGGTTTTCATAATGTTTTCAGACCAGGTCAAAAAGTGAAAAACAACAATAAAACAGTATCAGTTTTATATAATATTTGTATGTACTATAATAGGTTACTGAATTGATTTACTCTTAGAAGTCAAGTTATTACTTTTCTTTTTGCTGTACTTTTCAAATGTAATTACATATTTGCATATTTGATTGCATAGCAGTTAAATTGCAATTTACATACTGTATCAACAGCTTTACGTTTATGGCATTTAAACGTTTGAGCCTGTGCTTAGCCAACATTTTTGCTTTCACATAAAAAATGAATGGAAATGAACGAAACAAGACCATTTTTCATCGGATTTAAAATATCATAAAACATGTTTAATTGATTAAAAGATTAAAATTAAAATGTTCTACTTTTAATGAGCTCTGGGTGGGAGATAACACAAATTGAATTGCAACATTATTTTACCATATAAAGAAGTAACTAGTTGCTGCCTTAGACTTGTATCAGTCAATGCGGTCTTCCCAGTACCTTCTGCTCCTTAGATCGGAGTGTGAGGATGATGAAGGACGGGAGGAAGAGATTATTGGATTCAGGTGTAAATCTAAAGCAAACTCAGGCAGGTCCATGACATTCACAACATTAACCCCTCCTCCTTCTTCAAGATGCCTGTGGCCGATCAAACAGAACACTTCAAACTGCCTCTCAGCATGGCTGTGAGTCAGCTGCTCGACTTTCCTGTGTCTGTCTGTCTGTCTGAGAGAGAGTGATAGATCTCTATTCTAATATCTAAATTGCCAATATGAATTTAAAGAGCATATATCATAGAAAAATATTTTTTCCGGGACACCCAAACCTCCTCATCTCCTGTTGTTTAGTAGCTCCTGCATGCTCCTCGCCCATGGGCCATGATCACTGGCACAGGCTCAGATTTCTTGGCTCTTGATCTTGTTTCAGGCTAGTTGGAGTATAACACTATAATCTGGATTTAATCTTGTACTGTATGCTGGCCAGTGACTCTTATCTGGACAGATCAGTTCAACAGACCTTGGACAATCACCACCCAGACATTTGCCATCTCAAGGCTTAACTACTGTGGTGGTTTCTGGCTGGCCTTTCTGTGGCTGGCCTTGCAACTGATCCAGAACACAGTGGCATGGCTTGTCTTCAATCTTCCTAAGTTCACTCATGTCACTCTGTCACTGCTCTCCCTTCACTGCCTGCCTGTAGCTTCCCAGGTCACATTTAAAGCCCTGATACTTGCCTACAAGACCAAAAGTGGACCATCTCCAACCCACCTGATGGCAGTGGACAAAGCCAGATCAGAAACTAGAGCACTTCCAGCTTCAGGTACAGCTCATGTTGATCCCACTTCCTTCAAGGCACATGGAATATAAGCATCAAGACTCATTCTGTCCAATCAGCACAGTCACTTGCTGTCTTCAAATGCAGATTGAAGACTCATCTTTATAAGAGGCGTTTAAATAAGCACTCATCTAGCACTTTTTGTAATGCCTTTATTGCACTTATGCTGTGTCTTACTATTTTATAGTGTTTCTTTCTGAGGATCAGCACTGACTATTGTTTCTGACAGTATCTTATACTCTAACCTATTATAGTAGCTATGAATACATTCTCTGTGTGGACAACAAAGCAGTTTTATGACTCACTCTGAATAAAAGCACCTGCAAAATGGCATATATGTAAATGAAAACAATGAAAATGGAAAGAAACCTTTTTCATTTTCTACTGACATTTCTGTGTAACGGGAGCATGAACAGGTTCTACTACAAGCCATTTAGAGTCGCTATGACCTCCCTTTTAAACTCCTGCTATGTTATGATTTGTAATTAGCTTCCCATTAGGTTGACTGCCAATCCCTGCAAGAAAACCCTAACCGGGCTTTAGACCGTTTCATTCATTTAGAACTTCTTTTTTTTGCTATGGCTCGTATTTTTGGAGCACAAATACAGTAGTAGTCTATCAGTGCTTTACTTGTACTATTCCTGCTGGCATTTCATCAGTGTCCAGCGTCAACTTGTACATACCAGATATGATTGTCACAATCCAAAACAGAGATTACAGTGTAAGCAATCAGGTTAAACACAGGTGTATCCATATAGACTAGACCCGGAATACCGGAGCAAAGGCCAGAATCCCCAGATTAGGAAATGAAAACAGAACAACTGCTGTAAAAATTGCAACTGGGAAAACCAAACTAAGGAAAGTGGCTGAGGTTGGGAGTATGTGTGTGTGTGTGTGTGTGTGTGTGTGTGTGTGTGTGTGTGTGTGTGTGCGCGTGAGTGTAAACGTGTATGTGTGTGTGTGTGTGTGAGAGAGAGAGAGGGAGAGAGAAATAGAGTAAATACGTCCATGAACAAGCTGCAGATGTGATTTATAATGGAAGGATGGAGTCAGGGTAGAGCTGGATGAGAGAGTTCATGTTGTTCTTCACCAGATGGGAGACACCATGACAAAGTGTTTGTCCAGTTTAGCTGTTAGGCCTTGTTCACACGGATGTCTGAATCCTGGATAAATGAACGCGCTCTGAACGCCATAGGCGTCTTTGTAGCGTTTTGTATCTGCGCTTGATTGGCGTTACACTGGCGTTCATCTGACGCTATTTAACTCCAGCCTGCAGCCCAATGTGTAGTTTTGTGTGGGGGCAGTAATTATTATCTCCACATTGTTTACGTGTTTTACATTCTCCTTCAAAACTTGATTTGTCGCGGTTCCCAGAACAGTTGAATTATGGTACATATTCGCTCCTCCAGAACGTCACCCGAACCTCACCCGAACTGCGTTTTCTTCACGTTCGTCAGGATTTTGGCGTTTTTTTGACGCCACACGAAAGCGCAGCTTACCGAGTGCCGGGGCTGAGCGCCCGTGTGGACGCTGTGATTTACTTCAATGAGCAGAATAACGGTCGGCGCTCAGTCTGCTCACCTGGTGCCACGAACGCCTGAGAAACGGCTGATTCAGACGTCCGTGTGAACGAGGCCTTAGTCCTTCTCACTGTTCTTTCTATAGCTTTTAGGATTGTTTAATGTTGTTTTTTTTAAGTTATTTTGCATTCATTCCATATGTTCTTAAAGAGTTCTTCCGTTTGATTCTCAGTTCCTTTCAGTGTTCCTTCCTCAAGTTCATAAAAAAGTTTTTGCTTGTGGGTATTCATTCCTCTCAGTTCTTTTGCATTCTCTCAGTACAGTGTTCTTCATTATACTCTTTTGTGCAGTTTCTCCTTTTGAGTCTTGGCTGTTTTCAGAATTTTTCCTCATGTTCTTAGGGAGTTTTTCTTTTTGTGTCTTGGTTCTTCTCTGTGTTTCCTCCCCGCCCTCTGTGAGATTTTTGTTCTCTTGCCACTGTTACCTTCAGCGTGTTGATCTTTTCACTGTTAGGAGTTTAAAAGTCATTTAGGTGTGCCCAAAGCTTTAGCAACATTGTCATACGGCCTTAGGGGACCAGTCTTCGCTAGCAGAACCAACAGTTTGCCACTAAATGCAGCCCAGATAACAGGGAGTTGACATAAACGCATGCAAATGGGTCATCAATAATACAGATAGGGGAGGCCACTCAGAGGCCGCATTGTGGGGACGAGATAAGTGCAGTGGTCCGCTCTGGAGACCATGTCTCGCCGGGCCTGCTGAAGGATGGCACTGAGGGGAAAGTTGCTGACTGAGTGGTGCTGTGTTGTCCTCTGAAGGAGGCCAGTGGAGCCGCAGTGGTCATTAGCAGTGACTGAGCTATGCTAACGCTAACGGGGCGTCCTCTCTGGGGAAGCAGGCTGCAGATTGATAATCAGAGCAGAGGCGCACTAATGGAGCACAGTGGCTAAGAGTGATGCATGTAGTGCAGAATGCTCTCCAAACAGCCCAGAGGGGACAGCTGCCTCCCAGGGGCCCTCTCTCTCTCTCTCTCTCTGCCTGTTTCTCTCTCTCTGTGTGCCTTGTCTTCCTGCACATTTCTCCCCTTTGCCCTTCTTCCTCTGTTTCTCAACAAGCCACCTGTTGATCTCTTAATAAGGGGAGGATAACCCGTAGAAGTTGCAGGCTTTACTCGTGATAACGTTGGATATTTTATTCATTGGTTCTCACTTGTAGCTCACTAAAACAAACAGAGTAATGCGGTTGAAACTGTGAGCGCTAAGCAATCAATTGCAGTGGTAACATTTATCCTTACGGCTAAAGCTTTGCTACCATAGCAGAAAAAGGAAATGAACTGAAAATGACCCTCCCCTTCGCTAACAAAGTGAAATCGCTCACCACCACCAATTCTATGAAGCGAAATTGCTTGACCCTCAGCCACCCCCGACCCCACCATTCAGCAAACCGAAATCACCAAACCTCTTGATCTATAGGAAACACTGCCACAGATATGACATTTGCGTATAGTGCCTTGAAGTTTTTTGCTTAAGTCACTAGTACTTTTAATATATTATATTTCACACAGCTTGTGTTGGATATTTTTTTTTCTTAAATGACATGGTCACTAAAAATGTGAACATTCTTTATGTTTTGGCCACATTCTTATCATTTCTTGACTTTGAAAAGTGCATTAAAATGATGTTTTACATTTACTTTGTGGTCCCCAAGTACAAACATCTTCTAAGATTATTGATTGAGTAATATTTGCTCAAATAAATCTAATAAGGCACATAAGAACTTCTAAGAGTACTTTGTAATTTACTAATGGACTAATTGTTTTGATGTATTGCTTCTTCACTGAAGGTTATGTTCCACTAATAAAAAAAGGCAAAACCAGGTTGAGAGTTGAGATTTTAAGAGGTATGTAATTTAATATGTTGTTAACGTTGTGTTCAGCTGTCAGAGGAACACGCTCAGCAGCAGGACACGTGGTAAATCTCTCTTACAGTCAACAATGAGTAGGCCTGTAATGATCATAAATGATTCAGTGCCATATAAATAATTGAGATTAACAAGTTTTTGCCCTTTTTTTCTTATTATCAGTAAATTACAAGCCTAAAGAGGCACAATTGGCTGATTAGCAATCTTTACTTTCTACCAAGATGAAAGGGCTACACAAATATCTGCTGCTACACAGGGTCATGTGTAACAACATTAGCAGTTAGCCACTCAGCTAACAAATAAACTCCTGCATTTATTGGGGTAAATCTCTAAATATGTTGGAGCTCTATGTTAAGTTATGGATCTCAATGAATGCTTCTTTATTTTTATTTATTTGTCTCAACCCAAATCATGAAAACTTCTGTTTTCCCATGTTCCATGTGATATAATATGATTTCAGGCCAAATAACAAGGCTGGCCTGTTAACCTGTTCACTGTCCATGGGGCTTCATCCCATATTTGGGATGGAGGCAAGATCAGCCCAGAAATATACGTTT
>JBBPCY010057731.1:0-12657 GCA_037974405.1 Brachyalestes nurse
AAGAGAGAGAGAGAGAGAAAGAGAGAGAGAGAAAAGAAAGAGAGAGAGAGAAAGAGAGAGAGAGAGAGAGAAAAGAGAGAGAGAGAGAGAGAGAAAGAGAGAGAGAGTGATTTAGCACACCAAAGGAGAAAAAAACTTGAACAGAGAAAGAGCATTAGCTATCAAAAAAAGCCAAAGACTGAATGAAAAAGACAACTTTAGGCAGTGCAGTGAAAGGCAAAATGACAGAAGGGGGAAAATGACAGAGGCAAGGAGATGGATGGAGATGGAGGGAGGGGATGAGTGAGCGAGAGAGTGAGTCTGAATGAGGGAAAGAGCGAGGGATTGAATCAGAGCAGGTGTCATTGATAGCTAGGCTCACACCGACAGCAGGGCTGTGCGGTAAAGAAGAAAGCCGGGGGAAAATATCGATTTCTGAAAGCTGGCCAGCCTTGATTTACAAGCGTCGGACGGTTAAGCTGGCCAGGGATTTTCTCCTCTATCACCAGCAGCAGCAGCAGGAAAGCAGCTTTACTTAAACTCAGAAAAAAAAAACACAAAACACAGCAAGGCCAGCGCAGTTTCTGTGATGGAGAGACACACAATACACTCTTCATTCAGGATTTTTTCAAAGTATGCAGCCATCACCTCGACCAGCTCATCTCTGCAAACTACAGCTCACTCCATTTGTCACTTTAAACAACATAACAATCTAATGTTTAAACACATCCACTGGGTACTTTATCAGAAACCCCAACATTTGTAGCCTTGTTGCTGCACAGTTAAAGACTGTAGCCCATCTGTTGGTGTCCTGTTGGTGACTACACTGCAACAAAGCCAAAAGCTACAGAGAATATTTTTAAAGTGGATAATAATAATAATAATAATAATAATAATAATAACAAAACAAAAAGCGAAAAAGAAAAAGAAAACAATAATAAATAATAATATCAAAAATAAGAAAATGACATAAAATAATATCAAATAATAAGTAAAAAGCAAAAATATCTCATGTGAGGTAAGTAAAGGTAATAAGGTGAATTATATGGCGAGGTGGGCCAAAACTATAAGCTGTAAGCTGTACAGTAAGTGTATGACATTGCACAACATGGCGAAAACAACAGGTAACCCCTCATAGATTAGCAACGTACAGCTCCACAGTAACTAGCAGAACAGCTGCCCTCTGGGCATCACATACCAGGTCTTCCCTATAATATGACCTGAAGAGCAGAACACAGCTCAGCGTGGGCAGTGGAGCAGGTGGGGCTGAAGATATTAGGGCTGCTGGAGGGCAGCAGGGTTTGATCACTCTGGCCTGCCTCACTGGACTCAAGCATCTGCTGACCAGTCTCTCCTCTACACCAATTACACCAGAGCATGACAGCTGGCTAACCTGAAGGCTGGCAACACCGCAGCCTGTTAGAGAGAGCGCCAGATAAAAAGGGAAGGAGAGATCAATGCTAAAAAGTATACTGGCACAGTATTGAATATGACAGCGTGTCACTCATCCCCCAGGAGATGTGCAGCAATTAGGCCGGGTCCAGTTTATTAAGACCTGCCTTTAAAATGTCAGGACATACCTAATCAATCCAGACAGTTCCACACAATCAGCCTGTAAGATATATTCCCAAGACTTCTGCAGTCATTAGCTGGGAAGGTTCTTTATTGCAGCAAGAGTGACTACAGGGTTGTTGCAGGTGTTGACACGCGGCCCTGCAAAGTAAAGGGTTGCTTTAGTAAGTTAGGGGTAAGTTACTACTACCAATCGTTTAAATGACATCACAACTACTCTGTGAAAAAGAGACTACAGGTAATCATGTCAGTGTGTTCAGACAAATCACAACCACTCACATCTAATCATATTTTCCAAAAGTTTTTTTATTGATTTGCCTTCACCCATTCATAGCAGCTTTCATTTGGAATTTCCTGCAAAGTCTGAATATAAAATCTAAACATGTGTCCTTTGTAATAATGAAAACATTCACACAAAGGTACATGTTTTCTCACATTTTAGTAGCTAATGTAATTCTGAGGCCTGTTCTTAAACATGTTTTTCTCAGAATCGTTTTTTCCTTTAAAATTGCTTTATGCAAGATTTAGTTCCAAAGCATTTAGTTCCAGTGCATGGTGTTTTCTTGATTGAACAATAAAACAATACGATTTCAATCATCTGGTCTGTAAAATTCTCTCTTTGGAGTGAGCGTTCACAGTGAAATAAACATTTGAATTCTGACATCATACAACGGTTAGGTTTTTTTTTAAAAAAATCTATTGTATAAATTATTTTGTCAGCATCACATGTTTAAAACTTAATCAGCAGTTTTCTTTGAATAATTTAGTAGCTGCTAAATGAAATGACTGTCTGCTTTCACTTTGTTCATTGTGGGTGTGTTTTTGTTGTAGTCAACCAACTCCTACACACCATACAAAACAGCAGTAGATGGTTATTTTGTACATCAGAAAGGTCTCATAAAATGGCCAGTGAAAGAAAGAACAAGGTAGATGTTTCTGATGAAGGTGGTGATGGTGAGTGTGCACTCTACTGACCATGTTCTAACCACTGGAACACTGTCAGACTGTCTTGTTCAATAAGATATAAGCCATCTATTGTTTTCTGAAGGGATTTTGCTATGAAAATGTCCTTAATGTCCTCCTTCTGGACTTCAGACTTATTTGCTATAGTTAGCACTGAATGCACTAATTACCTTCACCATCCTTTTGATTATCTGGCCTATGAGGAAAGCATGCTCGCCTGACTGACTGGCCTCTGTTCACCCAGCTCCTGATGAAGTGCCCTATGAAAGCAACATTCCTTGGTAAATTAGTGCTCCAGAGAGGATGGCAACCAACCCCCCTTGTGTAATGCAGACCAATTTCTAATGGTATTATTTTCTGTTATTTATCTCACAGGAGAAATATTATAGTATTATTATAATGTATCTTATGTTTTTCTTAAATGCTCTAGTGATTTTTTGATTCACAGTGTTAGAGTAAAGATCCTTTATTAAATTCAGTGAGCTGTGCAAATAAATAGAGGCCGAGTAGGTTCACAGTGTTTACTGTGATAAGAAATAAAACTCCTTTAAGTATGCATTTGCGTAAGACACGTTGATCTAAAAGCTTAATGGAAAGTTTTAGCAGATTTGCTTCTTTACTTTGGCACTGGGTCTGTGAAACTCATGTAGCTGACAAACACTAGAAGTCAATAATACCCCAAATTGTGCTATAATAATAAAAATAGGTCTCCTATTTTTTTTCTTATTCCCATAAAACAGTATCCATATCTTAAGTGGTGCATCAGTGGCACAGACTCGAATGAATGACTGTGGATCTGATTCCTCATATTATGGACAGTCACTGAAGTTTTTTAAGTCATACTGTGTCCTGAACTATATGTACAAGTCTGTACAACAAGAGTGTTTAAAACTTCAAAAGTCATTTATAGTTTTTGGAGCCATGGATGGCTGTGGCATCTCCCAACAGGAGGCCTGAAACTTACACTGTCGCATCACTTTGTTTAACACATTGCACTTAGCTTAGGGAAATGTATTTGTACAGCAGACACTCCACAGAAGACATTTACAGTGGAAGGAAAATGCAACACTTGGAGACTAACTTAAGATGCAGGTGCTCAAACGAGGAGGTGAACCCTGATCTCCTGAGTGCAGCTCCATGGTGTTACTCAACTATGCTATCCAACCACTCTATATGTTATGGTACTGCTTGCTTCACTCGCTCACTCATTTTCTGTAACCGCTTAATCCTTACTAGGGTTGTGGGTACCAGGAGCCTATCCTGGGATCAACAGGCCACCAGCCCACCACTACTTGTTGGAATGTTTGCAATGCTTGCTAATTACCATTCACACTGTTCTTGCATGCGATCTGCATTAATACTTCTGCCAGTGTTCATGCTGTTGTGTCATTTTTTGTCACTGCCAACATTTTGAAACTTTTTATCAACTGGTCATTACTATCAGAGTGTAGAATGAACTTCTACAGTGCTCCTAATGCACAATGTAGGGGTTAATTCAACATGGTTGATTTCCACAGTGAGTCTTTCTCCTCAACCCTGCGCCTCATAATAAGGGCCAGATGGCTCCATCGCCATCAGAGGCTTCCACCTCTCTCATCCCTCTCTGTCGGCATAGTAACTGCATAAAACAACGGCTATTTAATGACCCAGGAAAACTGATTGCGGATCAGTGATGGGCACAGCTGCAGCCTATAGCCACACAGGAAACATTAGCACTAATGTCTATGGGCCGGTTTTCCGGACATAGATTAAGACTAGCTGTGGGCTTTATCACTGTGTCAGGTGAGGTTAGCCATGGAACCTTTTAGCCTACAGCTAAAGAAAACATACTACACAGAGGACAGCTCCTATTCATTTCAATGGGCAGGCCCTTGTCCTAAAGTGGTAAAATGATATTACCTGATCTACTGATGGCGTAGGCAATTTTACTATAGGTGGCCAGCATCGTGAGGAGATGATTTAGGTAAAAGGTCAATTTTTTAGCGATTATTTTAGCAAGGTGACGATATAATACATCAGCTGTGCTTTACATTGTATGAACCCTTCATGACGACTGGCAGAATAATGCCAAATTACCGTAAATTTTAACTTACATTCAAAATTAAGAACGTTTTTGCCTTCTCTTGTTACCATTTTTGACAATACCATGCAGATTTTAAATGACACACCATAAGACATGTTTTAAGCAAAAAAAAGTTTTGCAATGTTACATTTTAACTGGACTTTACAATAATTTGTCAAAACCTCTGCATCATCGCCACTGAAGTACAATTCATGTGCTACATTGTTTCCAGTCCTTTAAGATCATCCAAAAGAACTGAGAAATGTTTACGGTGGGGACATTTTGAAAATTGATTAAAGATTAGGGTGATGCGGAGACAGCGAATCCACAAAGTAGGATGCAATGAGTGAACAAACTGACAGAGCTGTAAAGCTCAACACATCATGGAGAGTAGAGACACTTCGCCATAAATTTGCTCCGGTTTCATCAGACCAATGACAGTGATGCGAAGGCTTTGACAAGAGCAATATCCTCTCAGGAACCCAAGCGTCTGACTGGATAAAGCGCAGGGTGAGTCAACACCGGAGCACTGAATCTATTCATCACATCAACAGCCTCACATGTAGACTCAAATTCTTATTTCTTGGTCTTTGGTAGCCAGTAGACAAAGCCTACTCAAGCACATGTGAGTTGACAGAGACAGTGTCTCTATCGCTCTCCTTCTCTAAAACAACAGAAATCCTGCAATGTCAGAGAGCTTGCCAAAAGCATCCATCCCTTTATCCATTCTATAGCAAATTCCTTCAAACAATGACAGAGCAATTCCCTTGGACCACAACAGCACTCAATTCCTAGTGAATGAATCAAGACACAGGGGTGTGAAGACCATGTACTTCCAATCCATCGTCTCCGTCCAGAGGCAAACAAACCCCAGTCTTAATCAAGTCTAACACTGGTGCCCATGGGATTGGAGTAGGACTGAGCACTATACATCCTAGAATGCATAGTCAGCGTAACATTTTTATCACATCTCTTTCGCTCATCGATGTTTTGGAATCCATGGTCAATTAAATAAATGCAGACCAAAAATATGTATTATACTACATAACTATATATTATACTAGTGTCTGTAACCAAGTAATACCTCAACAGTCCACACAAACGCAAACCACATGTTTACTCTTAAAAAATGAAGTTCTTTGTATCAATGCTTTGTTGAATACAAAAGTTAGGGCACACCTGGTCAAATGACATCCTTTACAGAGAACACCCTTCTTCACATTTTAATGCACAATTTCTGTTTATCTTGTAAAAATGTAACATACTGAAAACAGCTAAATGCAATCTCTGCGAAAGTTTATATGAAATATAAAGCACACTTTATATTTTCTGTTTTTTTTCTAAATCGTTCAAGTCAAAGAAATTTGCAGAAAAAAACATATTTTGCTATTTTCCATAACACAAAATGTGGATTGACAGACAGATGTTCAAACTGGATGGAATAGGGGTCACCAAGCCTGATCCATCCACAATATTCCACACCTACTCCAGCTAATCAGGTTAGTTCTAATCTAAACAGCGAAAGCTGTATTCCAAACATATTCTAACAATGGGGCAAAAAACTTGTACTAATTATACTTCATTAATATACTTTATTACACTTTATATCTTTCAATCATTTGGCGTTCTGCTCAGTTCATTTGTTTTCATTTAAAATTCTGAATTTTTGTTTAAAAAAACAGTTACTGTTGCATTTAAAGGTGAATACAATGTACTTTTACTCAAGCGTATTTCAGGCTTCATACTTTCACTTTTAACTGAGTAAGATTTTAAGGAACTTTCACTTAAGTACAGTTTCTATGTGTATTTTCACCCCTGCTAAACAATTTCGGAAGTGCATGACCGTCTGGGTGGGATGCTCAGGAACCCAGTGGTTGTATGTTGAAGGTAGGATTTGAACTCATGACCTCTTGGTCCAGAGGCAAGTATCCTACCCACTAGGCCACCACCACCAGGTAAGTAAGATATGTAAGGAAAATGTAGCATGCTAGATGCAGGTTAGAGCTAAACTCTTTCTTTTTGTGGTACAGTACAAGGAACCTGGAGAGTGCTCTGAACTGAGCTCTTTCAAATCCATCCATTGAAAGGTTCTTTAGGGCATAGGCTCCCAGTCCTTGTCCTCCCGAAGGCCCTCCTGTTCCCAATGCACCTGATCCAACTAAGCAGTTCATTCCTCGGTTGGAGTAGGTCTTAGAGCAGCAAAACACTTAAATGTGCAGGGCAGGGGGTGTTCAGGGCCAGTGTTGGGAACTTATGCTTTAGAGATTTAAGGTGGTTATCCTGAGTCTCCAAATCCCTTTTTGTCACCTTTATTTTTAAGAGTGGACAGTGCAACTGTCACTGCTGTGTTGGTCTACCTCAACTTTCATTCACAGTTTATTATAACCCCAACTAATCAATAAAAGCTTAAATAATTCATAAGCGCCTCTGTCCTCTTTCTTCGGCTTCCCCGTCCCACGACTTTTAAGCGGCACTTAATCTATCTTTAATCTCTTCTAAACATAACACATGGGGATAGTGTGGAATGAGGACAAATGGGGAAGAGGATGAATACACATTTCTAGAGAGCTCAAGGGGCGGATGTGAATTCCCTCAGGGAGGGAGAGAGAGAGCAAGAACTCTGGGAATTGTCACTCTTTGCACTGTTTGACGTTTTAACATGGGCGGCGACTGAGGCCTAATCCTTTACTGTTTACCCACCAGTTGTCCTTTTCATTGATCTAAAAGGGAAGTGCAATGTATAATCGCTATTGACTATTTTGATATAACAAGCTTTGGAAAGTCTTTGAAAAACATTAGACATCAAATTACCTTCTAGTACATTTTTATTTCTCTAATAAGCTTCCATATTTCTTGCAAATCTTGCATTTGGGAAAGAAACGTTTTTATATATATAGGTTCATGACTGAATGAGTTATGCTCTGTGAAGGTCCTGTTTAGAATCTATATGAACGAAGGCAATCATGAGATCCAACCAACTCTTCCGTATGCGCAGTGATTGTTTGCCACATAGCTGCAATAAGTGGAATATGTACCAAACAATATTTCTATGAATGTGGCAATGAAGGAATCTAAGTCATTTTGGTCAATGATAATGCAGGCCAAACTATGCTGTTTCAATGGTTTGCTGAAGTGCTTTTGGTAAATTAGAAGGTGTGTCGCAGTTGCAGTGGAGCCCTGCAGTTGCAACATACCTTCTGAGTCTTTTCTCTATGAGGAAAATAAACATTTTGTTTAAAAAATCACCACTATGGCAGCCTAGGGTAGCCAGTTTTTTGTTGGCAGATCCTCAGAATAACCATGTCATTAAGGAGCTGAATCACATGCAAGCTAACACTGATTTATTTTGTAACTAGAAACTCACCAAAACATATCATGAAAACAGTGTCAGCTGTGATGGTTAAGAAGCTTTGAGAGTTATAGAGTACAAGTTGGTTGGCTGCTGGTGTTCTATAATGGTGTTAAAGTACAGGAGTAGTTACAGCCTGGACGGAGCTTGGACGGAAAACATACAAAGAACAAAGTGTATTGAGTTTGGACCATCCTACTCACCCAGAAAGTTGCGCATAGCTGTGGCATCATCAGGGACTGAACTTGTAATTTCTGTTTTTGTTTATAATATTGAAAGTAGCCCTGCCCACCATCTAGGGTTTAATAGCCCACCAAGGCAAGGACATCATGCTGTACCAATAAGCGTCTTAACACTTTGTTAGCTTACCTCTGTAACATGATTAGACAGGACGTCAATCTGGAACAGACTGTCTGCCAAGTGCTGTGAATGTAATGTAGGCTAAATTTCCCCTTTTAAAAAATTCACATTTTATTGGCAGCCCGACATCAGATGGACGAGCTCATTAAACAAATTAAGTGAGGATAAGTAAGGCTACTTGACTGTGTGTTACTGTGTGTAAGCCAGTCTGTCAGCAAGTAGACAACAGGAGGAAAAATAGGCAATTAAATATTAATGATGTGGCATGTAAACAAAAGTAGTGGCATAAAGACCCGACATCCAGTCACATTATTGTTATTATACAATGGTTGCCCTCTATTGGCTCTCTATGACATTTTCTAGCTTGGACATCTGGTTCTGGGAAAACACTTTTGGTACAGAACCAGTACATCATGTGGTTCTTTCAACATTACAGCGGTGCTCCACTCTCAGTCATCTCATGACAGTGCATTGCGAGGATTTTCAGAGAACCAAAAGCGTTTTTTTGTAATATAGTGACCAGTTTTGTCATGTGTGAACACAGCACAGCACTCAGTATGAAATTATCCTCTGTTTTTAACCCATTCACCAACTAAAACAGTGGACAGCCAGGAACACAGCACTCGGGGAGCAGTGTGTGGGGACGGTACCTAACTCAAGGGGACCTCAGTGGTGCCACTAGCGGTCCTGTAATTCAAACTCACAACCTTATGATTGCAGGGGCAACTCCCTAAAAACCAGACTGCCAGCCATTTTAAAATCTTAGTTTAAATATATGATGTTTTTTCTCTAGTTTTACTCTCTTTTTGACTGTACTGAACATAGTCATAAAAAAGGTAAAAGATGTAATTCATGATATTGTTTGGCCTTACTGCACCCCACCATGCGAACCTCATCAAATTAGAGGAATGACTCACAGAGGAAGGTACTGGTTGGGTCAGGCGAGGCCCAGTTACCGTAGCCAACACAGAGTCATGTACGATAAGTCTGCAGGCCCAAGCCTCCCTGTTCATTCATCAGCATTCTGGCACACACTGTGTGTATGCTGCAGAGGGGAAATGTGAAATAAACAGCGCTCCACACACCTCTCCTCTCTGTCAAACAGGAAGCTAGAGAGAACATCGCTAACTGCATCGTAACAGAGAGGGTGGGGGGCACATCGCCAGTTCTGCTTGTTGCACAGGCAGCATTTTAATCTCGTTGCTCATCAGAGCGGAATGTACGGAGACCTAAAGAAAAATGGCCACGTGGGAAACTCTTGACAAATACAATTAGGAAAGCAGTTTTTTCCAACTTGGCTGACCAAGGGATATTTAACAGACTCATGAACTTGTAGAAATGTACATTATCCATACTGTGTGCTTCAAATGGTCCACACACACAGTGCTGGTACACATGGGCGTCACCTCCATTCAATCTGAAGGGGACGTGTCCCCTTCACATTTCATAATTATTCGTTAGGACCCCCACCCAAATTTAACATAAAATATTAGTTCACCCAGCGCTGTTGAATCTTGAATCTTGAATCTTTCACGAAAGAATCCACTCCACTTAATCGATAGATGAATGCGGTGAGTTCGAAGCAAACCCGGAGCGGATTTCCAGTGGTGTGTGTATTCTCCTATCGATTAAGTGGAATGGATTCTTTCGCGAAATATTCAAGATTTAAGATTCAACAACAGTTTCCAAATACCTGCACCCCCAAAAAGGGCCGGGACTTTTCACGCAGCAACCCATGCACCCACCCACCCAAACCCCGCCCCACGCCCAAACCCCGCCCCGACACCCAAACCCCGCCCCGACACCCAAACCCCACCCCCACGCGTACACCAATGAGTCCCCCTCACAATGAAAATGCTTCTGATGCCCCTGCTGGTACCTATGTTTTATCTGTTTAGAGGTTTAGCAAGAACAAACTGAGAACGTTACTATCATAAAATGCCAAAAATGAGTCTTCAGATTGATGCTCTAGAAGAACCCCTTGTAGTCCCATGAGGAGCCTTTCACTGAATCATCCTTTTAAGAGCCATTTTTGTAAACGAAAAGTGTGAAGAACCAACAAATGAGCAGGTGACCATTTAGGAGACTTTATATTTAAGAGTATAGTTGTAGTGCTAACAGGATTCCGCACCGGCCCAAATTTACCATCAGTATGCCAGATGGCCAGTCCAGCCCTGGTTATTTTACAATGAACCATTGTTATAAAATACATAAGAAACGTTTTTCAAATGTAACAAATCTTCCACAGTTAATGAGAAAGTCCACAGACAGTTCAAAATTGCTGTGTGATACTACTGATAACAAAGTCATTTAGAGTCTGATGTGAAATCCTCCATTCTAGAAAACTCAGAATTGTTCATAGTGGTGGTGAAAGGAACGTCTTTCAAGTTTACTGTCTCTAACAGCTCCCTTCACAGAAAGGCATTACATGAAATTGTTACAAATACATTATTTGCTTCCTGAGCAGGTACAGCTACTTACAACCATTTTGGAAAGATTTTGGTCTGATACGTATTTGAAATTGCATTCATGCTGAAACAAAACATACTTTTTCATATTTACCACACTTCTACCATTTTCAATGCACTCAGAAGGTTCAGGTTTTGGATTGCAAATAAAATGCCTATTCTTGCATAGTAGATGACATCTAATTAAGCTTGACCAGAAATACATTTTTCACAGTAAATTAAAATAATTTAGTTTACATCAAAATAGGCAAAACGTTTGAGAAAACTGTCTTGTCTTTAAAGGTTTTTCCAAGGCCTGTATGTCCAAGCCAAGAACCATTTAGACGTCTTTATTTTTAGGAGAGTGGACATGGTTTGAGGTTTTTGTACTATGCACATTTGTCACACACTGTCTGAATGTCTCACAGAAATTTTAATGCAAGGTCTTTCCGAAGGCCTGCTTCTCTGCAGGTATACAGACACACTCCAGTGATCTTCAACAGGCTGCATGAAGTTATATTCCAGAACCTGGCTGTCAGGCCCTGGACGAGTGTAATCATTCCCAGGCGCGAACGGCTCCTCCCTAGGGTTACCCGGAGGAGGATGTCTCCTTCTGCAAACAGGATTCCTGGTGGAAAATTAAACAATACATGTTATGCTACAATGGTCAATGCAGAGCCAAAAATCTTCATATTCAAGCAGCGAGTAAATGTTGCAGGCGGAGACTATATGGCATAAAAAAGCATTGTTTGCCACATGGTGTGTCATATCTGCATTATTTCCATGACAACAGCAATGCAAGATCTCGCAATATTCTTTTTTTACTGAGGGAGATAAAAGCAGAATGAGAAGAAAAACACTCCTTTAAAGGGGAACTCCACTAATTAACGTGACATGGTTCATTGTAGAGACACTTAATACCAACTCTGATTTCTGAACAGTGTCAGTGACAGGAACTGAGGTGGAAACTAATGAATTACAGTTGCAGCCTGGTTAACCTAAAAAGATTCAGTTCTAAAAGCCAAAATAAGACAGCAGTGCTCAGCTCCTAATCGCTACAGTTCAACCCTGATGTGTTTAGTGGAGAAAGACAGAAGATAAGGTTACCTGCCCACACAAAAGCTTTTTTTCCAATTTGTCATCTTCATTCATTTCAAATTAACTAAAGAAGTCACAGCTCACAGCTCAGCTTCCACCCTGAGGCAGCACACATGCAATTAGCTGCATTTCTAAGTAAGGGTGGCTAAACAGACACTGTGCCTGTTTGCTATTTTCTTTATATTCTTTGTTTTAGAATAGCAAGTATATTTGAACGTTTGTTAACTAGCTGTTAGCTAGCTACATTAGTGGTACAAATACACCAATCAGTCAAAACATTAAAACCACCTGCCTAAAATAGTATAGGTCTCCCCTGGGCCACCAAAAAAGCTCTGAACCATTGAACTCTGACTCATATATAGCCAAGATGGCAGCACACTAAATCACAGTGGCCTCTCTTTGATACAAAAATGGTGTGATTGACTGTCACACAAAAAAATTGCATGCATGCGCACTGGAATGACTGACGCTCATATCAATCAATCTTCCACATTTAAGAAATCAGCAAGAAACTTACCTCAAGGAAGGACTCCTGGAAAAGCTCGGCATGCTACGGGAACCAGACCCTCAGACTGCCTGATGCTACCGGCCAGGATGGGGCCATCGCAAGAGGTACGCAAAAAAGTGGAAGCAAACGCTCGTCAGCCATCTATACTAGTCAATGTTTGACTCCAAATACAGTTCCTGGACTCCAGTGACCTACCCAGTGTGAGTTCAGAGACTGCTGTGTTTTTGTTTTTACCAAAACATGGGTCGTGTTCCAAAGTGGAGGCTGCGACTAGCTAGACAACTTCCTTTCAAGTCGTGTTCTATGGAGCATTCTATGG
>JBBPCY010057752.1:0-12656 GCA_037974405.1 Brachyalestes nurse
GCTGCTCTTTCTCTCGGCCGCTCTCCGGAGCCCCTCCCTCTGCAGGTTTTCCCCTCCCACTTGTGGGCGGAGACTATCCTGAAAGTTCCCCGGGTTCAGAGATCTTGTGTTTTTTCTGTTTGTTTCTAAAACAAAAATAAAATACATTTATTTTTTTTTCTTTATGTTCATTTGCATGTGATGTCATTTTAAAACCCCAGTATTGGTTTTTATTATTACATGTTTTTTAAATACAGTAAATTTGGTTCTATGTTACACAGGAACACCAAACAAAGCTCAGCATGATGTCTGACACCTTGAGCACCAACATAAACTGAGGAACTGCTCGCATTCTAAAACTGGACCGAGATAAAAGATGAGGATTTCTGGTCGGGTTCAGGACATGCAACATCAAGCTTGGGCTCAACTTTCGCTTTCTACTGAGTCTTTTTGATGTAGTAGACTTTAATACGTCCCTGCTCTTGGTAGAAGGATCAGTAGACCCATGCCTGTTAAGTTGGCCCTAAGTGTGTTGATCGTTTCTGGGAGTAGCAGCAGTGGTTTATCCAGACCCTCAGACCTGAAGCTGTAAGAGTGTGTGTGTTATCATCATCTCAGTTTTCTGGTTCAAGCTATAAATTTTGCAGTAGCATCAGGTCGAAGCTCAAAGCCACTGATACAGGTCAGATTTTGGCTTCAGTTCCACGCCCATCCAGACTTCCATACTACATTATTCTTTATCTTGATGAACTTTAACCCCATAAAGCAGAGCTGGTGAGCTGGCAGTCAGGCATTCGCTGTTCAAGCCTCTGAGACACAGATACGAGCTCTTCTTTGGGGAATAAAAAGACCTGGAGCTAAAGCTCTGGAAAATAATCCCATTTCAGTCGCAACTGAAATATTAGTAAGGAAAATCACAATCATGCAGCCCTTCCAGTGACAGATAATGCATTCTGAGCACAGGTGGCCTGAACTAGAAATTACCATGTGAATATCACTACTTATGTCATTATTACCGATCGACTACTGATCTCCATTACAGCAATAAGACCCAGAATCACCATTAGTGTTACTAGTAATTCACAATTGTAAGTTATTTATCTTTAGTATTTATACCCAGTATTTGTGTATACAGTAACACCCTGCTTTTCACGGGGGTTACGTTCAGAGTAAAAAATGCCTAGAAATGCCTGGTTTTATAGTGTAAACCTTAAATATGCCCCCAAATACACTCCAAAAACACTTTAATTTCATTTTAAACTCATTGCCCTGAAAAAAATGTAAAGGTAAACCCGTATTGTGCTAGAATGTAAATACCGATGTTACCCCTGTATAGACTGGACTGTAATTCTTTGGTATGCGCTGTCGTTTTCTTTGGCATAAGCAGGTAAACACAGTAATAAATTAATTTAATTTACAGTAATAAAAATACGGGGCTTTGCCTCTGCTAAATGCCATAAATGTAAATGTGTTGAGCTATTTAGAGATGTCATATTAGCATCTCAGAATCCTCACCCTCCCAGGGTGAACTGCATGATAGAAGGAGTTCTAGCTGGATTTGTGGCCAAACCGGGGAGAACATTGGGTAAAAATACCAATAACCAAGCAGATATGATTGCTACAGTAAACACGTACTCTTAAGAATTGAACAGTACTGTGTTATTATGAAATGTTCTTTCTCTGAAGCTGATATTGAAACACTGACTCGCTAATAGAGATCTGATTTTTTCCTTTAAAAACTGCCAAGTTTAAAATGAGCTGTTTTTACCGGATGTAATTCACTTAAGATGAACACCAAACAACAGGCTGTTGTACTCAAACTGCCCCCTGAATCCAAGTCCTGGTCCTGATCCTCTACTATACTATCTTAGTGGTTTCTCTGGTCTCATCAAATCCACTTTAGTCCAGGAAAGGATGGTTAATTATTTGGATGGACGGATAAAGCAATGGGGGCATATGACTCAGGGCATGGGGGCTCCATGACCTACTTCTGTTGTTACTGGACCTATGAAGATACCTGGTACTGCACCTTTTATATAACACGCTTGACCATTTTTTTCTTTTAGAGAAGCAGAACCAGCATATTTTAAACAATAAAATTCTTGATAAGTCTTGAGTCACTGAGGACTCCCTCTCTCCAGCTCTCTCCACTGCTTTCAGATGGGCTTTTCTCAAAAGACTGAATGATGAAAGAGCACGGCTCACTTAAACAGATCAATGTTTTAAAAAAGTGCTGAGCGGGGAAGAAGTTCTTTGGCGCTTTAAAGAAGTTGCTGGGTGTGAAGTGCAGCACCTAAGAAATTCGCTCCAACAAAGACTCATCGCTGCAATTACAGCTGGCTTGACTTTTCCTGGCGACGGCAACGTTGTGGCGAACATTTGCGTGCGCCATCGGGACGAGCATCTTCGACACAAAAGGCCTCTCGAGAGACGCCACATTGTCCTGGGAATCAAAACAGACTCCCCACCAACGAGGCTGCCTCTTTTGATGGAGGACAAAATCACCGGCTTTTCACGGGAAGCGTTTCCTTCGGCACTTTTCATCCCCCGAAGATGTCATAATGCTCCTTCAAAGTGCCGTTTTGTTTCGTCTCTCGAACCTTCGGAAGGCGGCGGAGATAAAAGCGGAGGCAGAAGAAGAGGCGCGTCAAAGAACGAGGTGTGATTCCAGCGAACCCATTCAAGAACGGCAGATGTCTGCAACAATGTTCTCTTCTCATTTTTGCCAGCCTTTTATCCATCCTCACTCAAAGCAACCCCCCCAAACCCTTGCAAAAAAAAAATTGCACAGGAATGCCAAAAAGGCTGGAACGGTTCTTTTATTTTTGTCTGAAAATGAAGAGCATTTCAGCTGGAAACAGCCAGCCACTGTGACTCATGAACTGTACAGTAATGATACTCCTGAGACTTCTGATGGCAAGCAGTGCAGGCGGTAGTGCGGCGCTAATTAGACCTTTAAAGAAATGACGCTCTTTGGTGAAATCCTTGTGAATGGATCGGAATGGGAGCGGGGAGAAGGCTTTGTACTAAAGGCAATTAACAGAGAGCATGCGGCACTCATGCATGCAAACACAGGGTGGCGAATGAGCTCAGCTTGAAAAAAAAAAAACAGTTGAGAACAATGACTCGGGGTGTTTTTTTGCATGTTGTGTGTAATTTATTATGCACGGCATCAAAGCTTAAAATTCATAAGAGGGGAATCGGAATTAAAAGTTCAGCTGAAAGCTGTGGGACCAAGTTGCCATGGGAGGGAGATACAAAAAATACAAAAGGAAATTACAGGATACCTCTAACCTGAACCCATAATCAAATACATCCATTCATCATCTGATCTATTTATTTTTAACTCTTAGAACTCAGAGTGTATGAGTAAAATCTGATTTCAACAAATAGGAACGGTGTAAAACGGTCTAAAACTGGTGTTTGCTCTCATCCCTCAGAGGGTTTGCCCCACCCACTTGTGGGCGGAGACTATCCAATGTCACGTAGAACGAAAGTTATGATTTTAAAAAACATGTAATAATAACAATAATAACCACTACTGGGGTTTTAAAAATTATGTCATATGCAAATGCATAAAGAACAAAAATGCCCAAATTACTTTTTATTGTAGGACAGACAGGTAAAACACAAGATATTTAACCTGGGAGAACTTTCAGGATAGTCTCCGCCCACAAGTGGGAGGGGTAAACCCGCAGAGAGAGGGGCTCCGGAGAGTGGCAGAGCGGCGGTGCGGCAAGAGAAAAAGTAGCAAACAGCTGAGTGTGTAGGAGAACAAACGTCGTTTTTCTGTTTTACACCTTTTATATTTTTTATTTCTTTTGAGTTCATACTACTTAATACTTACTGCCTTTTATATATGCAGCAACGCCTGAAATAAGGAAAGAAAGGAGACTTGAATGAAACAAAAGAGAAGCAGAAGGAAGCGTGCAAAGCAAGGCAAGCACAGGAAAAAGTCTCAGATCACAGGAGCACTACCAAATTGAATTCTGTAGGTGTTCATTTAACGTGATTTTACTGCGTAACGGAGCAGAAAATCCTGGCTGATTACAGTCCTGTACTATATGATATTGAGGGTTATGTCGGGCTTTGTTTCCACCATTAAATTCCACCGTGTGCTCTGCCAAGGAACGTGAGAGTAGGCCAGGGAGCCGTTTGGAGGCGAGGAAGCTCCAGCATGGCAATAATGAGCATTGGGAATAGAGGTACCGGACTGCGGGGGCTCACGGAGAGAGTGCTGTATTACAGTAATGAGTCAGGAGGGAAGAGAATGCCACGCCAAGAGCCCGGAAGGGAGGGAAGGTGTGAGAAAGAGGGAGAGTGGAGAAAGAAAAACAGTGCTACAGGAGAGAAGTAAGACATGGTTATTGTCGGGGGAAGTGCTCTGTTGGTGGAGTGTGAATATGAGGAAAAGGTCAGGTGAGAGATTGGGATCAGAAAGGTCAACTCGGCGGTTATTAGACCCTCTCGGGTTAGCGTGATGGCTTCATGCGCCGAATACACTGAATATCGGGTCTCGCCGGCCCTCCCAGTACTTAGTGTTGACTTTTGCATCGCTGAGATATTACTCATCTATATTTAACAGCCGTGTGGTATAAAACCCCAATTTTGACAGTTTCTACATGACCCATGGACGAATCGAATACTATTGCGAGGGCAAGCAAAGATGTTCTTGTGTGCATAAGTCAGCACAGTCAGGATCGAGCAGCAGGTACAAATGAAATGGCGTGGGTGTGGTCTTGTTTCTTAATCTTAATCAAAATGTAGACAAAGTATCACTTTAGTGTAATGTATTCACATTAATAGGGATCTTAGGTATTGTAATCAATCAGGAATTATGCATATAATCTACAAGAAGTAATTTACCCTGAGGTATGTTTTCAGAACTTAAGAAGATCTAAACCAGGGGTGTCCAGCTCCAGTCCTGGAGGGTCGGTGTCCAGCACAGTTCGATGGTTTTCCTCCTCAAACACATTCACTAAACCTGTCAATTAACTGGTGAGGTGAACCAGGAGTTTCTGGCAATCACCACAACGTGCTGGACCACGACCCTCCAGGACCGGAGTTCCACACCCCTGATCTAAACTCATGGGCTCAACTATCTAAGTGCTGGTCCTGTCATCAGGAGACCATGAGTTACAGCCCTGGTGATCTCCGTCATCTGTGGCCAGGAGGGCAAACAAAATTGGTTTTGCTCTCTCTGGGCGGGTAGGATGGTCTCCACAACCTCCCCCAAGCCCCCATATGTCAGCCTGGTGCTAGCCAGCATAAATGTCAGTCAGGAATTGGTAGATCTCTTCAGAGCATGTTGGGCTGTCCAGTGATGTTGTGTTAGTAGCAGTTAGAAATCATGTTCTGGTGCTTTGTGTAACTCAGAGGAAGCACATGTTCATCTTCACCCACCCAGTGTTGGTGGTCTCATGTGCTTGGGGGAGTAACAAGAATACACACCTGGAGACCAGCTGGGGGTGCCACAAACAATGGTACAACGCACGGGCGCCAGTTCTGCAGATTTTTTCTTATAATTGTTTGCGGAAACCGCAAATATCCTGTGCTTTTTTTTTGGCAATATATAATTTGTTCATGCATTTTAGTGCAAATTTATTTAGAAAAATATAATTTACTAATTTTGTAACATAAATACTAATGTAAATTCAGCTAAATTCCATATAAAATATGCTTGCATTAATTACAGTGCATTCATCTATAGGGGTAACATCAGTATTTACATTCTAGCACTGCGGGAGACAGCAGTTCAGTGTAAACTGTACAGTACGGATACGGGTTCACCTTTACATTTTCTTTGTTTTGGGAGCATATTTGGGTGCATATTTAGGGTTTAGACTATGAAAATAGGCATTTTTAGGCTTTTTTTCCCCACAAATTCACGTTTTTTCACAATTTGCGGGTGCTCTTGTAAGTTTGCTGTTTATAATGTGTAAATAATGCGACACATGTTGGCGATATTTGGGGGGACTTCAGCAATGCTGTCTGTAACATTGTGCCCTGTGTTTTCTTTGTTCTTTGTCTCTGTTTGGTTTTCCCTCTTTTTTACTTTCCACCATGTGCTCTTTGTAATTGTTTACCCTCCTGCTTAGTGTGTTCAGATTTTTGTAGTTTGTGACCCTCCTGTCCTCAGGTGTTCCCAGTCCTCTGCTATTACAGGGACATATTGGCCTCATTTTTTATGGTTTCGTGTGTATTTTCCTGCAAGATCGCATCTGGCCCCCAACAAATTAGTGGACAAAACTGTTCCCTTATGAATGCACCGGACACCTTGCATGTAAAGGTATTGCAGAGATACTAATGTGACCAAACGTGATATGTTGCCGATTGCTCAGATAAGTTATGTGAGAGAGAGGAAAACAGGATCCGGAGGACTGGTGCAGTCTCCAGCTAACCATTTTACAAGGTTTAGCAGTCCCATTGTTTTAAGAGAGCACCTGGACCCCATTTATATTTAAGTAGTCAAATACGTTCTCAGCTTGCCCATTAAAGAGTGAAATGGAGTGGACCAACACTGTGTGCGGGGTCATTTATCTCTGCGAATTTCCACAGCAACTGGCAGATGAGGAAATATATTAAACCCCTTCGTCGGGACCCATCTCATGCAGCAGACAAGCTCTGGGGTCTCGTAGCGCTGTGGAAATGACTTCGCGCTCCCCATAAACGAGTGATGGCTTTCTCTTGCGGCAATATTGCACAAGTACGCAAAACAAATGAGCAGAGCATGCATCATTTATCATAAACAGAGTGTGTCCTACTGTATATATTTATGCTCCTCGGCTCATTTTTTAGCACTTGCATTCCGATACCTACAGACCTGCCGCTCTCAGTGAGGGTGCTGGAATGCAACGAGCACGATTAAGAACACTAATACAGACAAAAATCAGCCCTACTGATGCAAAAAGAAAAATGTTCTGTGGGATTAGCAGATCCTCATTGTGATTTTTAGATCAGAGAAAGCAAATGCGGGAATAATCCCGGCACGGGGGAGCAAGATTTGCTGACAAGCCTGAAAATCGACTTTCAAACACAGCGATCAAAATGAAATGCTCACATTTCAGAATTAGCTTGGTAGGGCTTTTAATCGGGCTGATTTGGCTTTGTTTTATCGGGTTTCGGAAAAGCTGATGTGCTGGGCCGAGACCTTGGGTGAGGACGAATGAGACGTGCTGTGTTTTGGTCTTAGGGTGGCTTGGGTCTGGTTACAACAAGAAGGTTCTGGGTTCAATTCCCAGCTAAGAGTCATTTCTTGGTCTACACCAGGGGTGTCTAACTCTGGTCCTGGAGGGCCGGTGTCCAGCACAGTTTGATTGTTCTCCTCCTCAAACACATTCACTAAACCTGACAATAAACTGGTGAGGAGAACCAGGAGTTTCTGAGCATTAAAAAAAACATGTAATAATAAAAACCACTACTGTGGTTATGACCATGAAGAGCAAAAATGAACAAATTCCTTTATTTAGGACCACATGATGACAATTTACCATTGATGACAATCTGCCACTTGCGTTCAAAGATATCGGGGCATCCTCATCAGGAACCTGCCCCTAATTTAGTAACCTGACAGAGGCAAAGCTAGTCTGAAGGGAGAAACACAGACAGATTTCTTTCCATCAATGTTCTGTGCCGCTGAGAAAGGCAGCGTGGGACCCATAAATCACTCCTCTCATAAGATAAATCCTGCAAGTAGAGGTTACAGTCTGTCCCTGACCTCGGAGGCGGTTTTGAAAAATTCGTCTGGCATTTTGCGTCTGGGCAAAGGTGTCGGCGGGCAGAGCTGAGGCTCCCTGATCCGGGGAGTGACAGGCGAGGCTAAAGGCGCATGTCCCCGTACAGGCGAGGCAGCTGTGATGGCACTGTGCATCCTGAGATCCAGCCAAGAGGAATCATCATGACACCTCCTCTGTCTACCCCCACCCACCGACAGGCTTCTCCTTTTATGACATCTCTCCAGGTGGTGCGGGATGACCCTCTTCCGCAGCTCCCCTTAGAGGCATCCGTGACCTTTTTTTATTCACATGACATTGGAGCTGTGAAGCTACTTGGCCAGATTGCTGCTTAAGTGGAGATGCTCTAGGTGGTTGGCACAGGCAAGAGGTGCCTGTCGGCGCGCCCGAGAGACCAGGAGTTTTTTAAGATGACAATTAAGCCTGTGGATGGACTGTCACCTTGAGCTCTACGGGGATTTACCTCATGAAAACGTTCCCTGAACCGAATGGCACATCATTGCAGGGCTTGCTTTATGGGCCCTGTCCACAGATGAGTCCACATTTATGTTTTAGACCCTCTTGGATCCCCTCTAATGTGTATTGGGAACAGCCCAGATCCCACTGAGACTGTTGCTGGCAGCAGGCAGATATGGAACCACCCCCCCCCCCCCATTGTTTCGAGTTGAGCTGGACACTGAGAGACAGTTCAGCGCCTCTAAAAAAAAAAAGCCCTGAAGACTAATCATAATTCATGACATCAATTTCCAGGCCCACTCCATGACAGATCTTAGATAAGAATAAATATCTTGCAGGTGTTCCTCATATTTGACGCTGGCTGCACTCTGACCGTCTTAACAGCTGTTAATAGTAACAAAAATGTATTTTCCAGGCATACAAGATCATTAATATGGAACAGCAGAGTACCCTCATGATTCAGGTGGAGAATGTTGTTTCTGTTTGTTTATTTATTTATTTATTTCGCTTGAAAGACCATCTGGTGGGTCTGCGTGTTAGGGAGGCCTGCTGAGTAGCCGTGACCTTGGCGTGTTGGGAATTTGAGGCTATGCGAACACAGACATGGCCCGGAGACAGATCAATCCATACAGAGGCCTGAGGTGAGATCTGCTCTCATTATGATTGACAAGAGCAGGACTACTGCCAACCCTGGCTTTCCACACTGTCAGAAATAGATGCTCTTCACTCAGGTGCTCTGCACAAAGAGACATAACACCCTGTCCAGGACTGTGTTTGGTTTTTGTGGTGTAGTTTATGCTTCTTGCTCTACTTGAGATCATTTTTGATAATATTTAAGACTTGTGATTTGACAGTGATGCCCTCCTGAGATGTCCCACCCAGTCCAAAGGGCTGTTACTGTAGTAACACAAATGTATAAATGTTTTAAATGTAAAAAAATGTAAAAAAAAAAAAAATGTATGTTCCTTAAGTTCTCACAATCAACTTCTGGCATATGGAGTTATATACCAGATATATATAGTTCCTATTCATCCTTATGACTGATCTCTGAACATAGTCTATCACCCTATCAGTGCTTGAATACTGGTGCTTTTCCACTGGCACAAGGACTGCTGTACTGCGAACAAATGTTTTTCCATTACAAATAAAGCGACCCGTACCCGAGCTGCTCGATGGCAGGGCTAAAAGCGGGCTGCAGCCGAGCTGACTGTTTTTTTGATTGGTCAAAATGTTGAAATGACAACAGATGAATTTGAAAAGAGGCAATTGTTGTTTTTACTATCCGGATGAAGTTCAACCATGACTGTCTGTTTGGGCTGAAGATAAATTTCAGTGGGAGTTTTCTACGACTCTAACAAATTTATCTTTAACTCTGTGAGAAATGTGAAGGAGATCCAGGACGTCACTAACATGTTCTCTGGGCCTACATTATGGCTGTATACGGTCAAGCAAAAAATTAAAAACTCAAACAAGGTTGAAAGACCACAATAACAAAAGTGAACCTGAAAGAAAAACGTTCCATTTTAAAAAATTAATAATCACCTATGTTGTTACTCACCTGAGATATACTGGAAAATCAAAGCATGGTACAACATCCGTGCCATTGCAGTATAGTTAAGGTACAGCATGGTTCCTGGACACCTGTGAAAAAGAGCCATATGTGGTGCTTATAAAATAACCTGGTCCAAACACCACCAAGACCAAGGAACTCACTGTAGACTTCAGGAAAGGTTGAGAAGCCCGTCCTCCAATCTGCACAAATGGAGACATTGTAGACAAAGCGTCATGCTTCAGGTTCCACATGTCAAACAAACCTGTGGTATGTTCTTCACCCCGACAGTGGTGAAGAACATAGCACTACTTAATTCAAGAAAATAAACCTCAGCAAAAACCTGCTTGTGACCTTCTACTGCAGCAGTATTGAGCAAATTCCCCACATGGTCCACCAGCTGTACTGCTGATACACTCCCTGCCATGAGTCTTCAATTGCGCTCTGAATATCACCAGGGCCCAGCTGCCTTCTCTTGAGACGAACCCTGTGACAGCGTGGAGCATCCACCATCTCCAGAAGTCTGACACACCCCTGCCACCATCTCTTCTCCCCCCTGTCCCCTGGATGACACCACAGATGTCTGGTACTCAGAGTGCCAGGCTGAGGAAGAGTTTCTGCCCCAGAGCAGTCAGACTCCTGAGTCAGATAAACAGCCAACCTTTCTACAGAACACACATCTAACACAGCAATGCTGCTACCCATATACACACACACACACGTATACATAACAATATGAAACTCACTCAGTCCATTTTTTATGATTTTCTAGGTAACACTACTATTGGCATATTTTTACATCACCTCTTTATGTGCAATAGTATAACCGACCAAAACTCACTCAGTCCTGCATTACACATGGTACTAGATTAGGAGAATTTCCAAAACTCACTCAGTCCACTCACACAGTCCCCAGTGCTACTCACTCACCCAGTATGTTGTCTCAGTATGTAGCTGTCATTGACTCTATGCTGTGTTATGTAGTCGGATATAAATATTAACCTTGTGTGAATATCGATTTACTTAAAAATTGTTTTCATATATTTTTTACAACTTTGTGCAGGAGTTGCAGGCATTGAAAAATAACAATTAACTGTAAACTTTCGTCAAAAGTAAGAATTGCTTTCCAATAAGTAAAACAAGTAAACCATGATTTTCCGAAAAAAAAATGCTTTTGGACAGAGTGAGTTTTGGAAATTTGCTCTTCAGTTAATGAAGATAGAGGTATGTTGTCTTATCTGATCTTGCAATTAAGTAACAATAATATGATAAAGATAATATAAAGTGGGAGAAATAATGATTTGATCTCCTGCTGAATTTGTAGGTGTGCTGACTTACAAAAAAAATGAACAGTCTCTAAGTTATGAGGTAGTTTCGTTTTTTTGGAGAGATATACAATATCAACCAAAAATCAAGAAAAAACGTAACAAGCTCCTCCCGTGTAGTTCTGGGCTGATCCCTCACCTTTCTCATGATCGTCCACCCCATGAGGCAAGATACTGCATGAAGCTCCACACTGAGGGCAATCGATGGTCACTTTATATTTCTTCTATTTCTGTATAATCGCACCAACAGTTGTCACCTTCTCACCAAACTTCTGGCTGATGGTCTTGTAACCCATTCCAGCCTTGTGCAGGTCTACAGTCTCCTCCCTGATATCCTTTGGCAGCTCTTTGGTCTTGTCCATGGTGGTGGAGAGGTTGAAATGGAACAAACTGATTCTGTGGACAGGTGTGCTTTATACACATAACGAGTTCAGATCAGAAGTATCAGTAATTGATAGATTGATTGTAATCTGTGAGCAATGTGGGCACACAGCCAGTCTGTGGAAGCCAGAAATCTTACTGGGTTGTAGGGGATCAAATACTTATTTCACTCAATGACACGCAAATCAATTTATAACTTTTATGTGACATGTTTTATTGATTTTTGGTCGATATTCTGTCTCTCTCCATAAAAATGAAACTACCTCATAAATTAAAAACTGTTCATTTTTTTGTAAGCCAGTAAACTTACAAATTCAGCAGGGGATCAAATAATGATTTCCCCCACTGTAAACACTCAGATGCGTGTAGGTTCACGGGTGGTTTCGGATAGTAAATAAAACATGTATTTCTTGTATTTGTGTTTTCGTCATCACAACCCCTGGTTCCATTCACCACCACTGTGAAGAAACGAGTGGGTTTCTCCACAATGAGCCGCTTCGCATCAAACCCACTCTGAACCACTTTGTTTACGTCTCGACTGTTAAATTATGCAGAAACTGAACAGAGACCGTGTGGAATTCCCCTTTAAGGTGTCCAAAACAAGACAGCCAGGCTAGGACTCATACCCCTCTTTCTCCCTCTCACTTACAGTCCTCTCTCATGTCTTTATCTCTCTTTCATCCTCACCTCACACTTCTCTTCCATTTACTCCCACCTTTCTCACACACACAAAGAACGCTGCGCTGCACTCAGCCATCCTGAAGCCTTCATGATTTAAGAGCATTGATCCCCCCTCCCTCTTTCTGTCTCTCTCTCTTTCCCTCTCTCTCTCTCTCTCTCTCTCTCCCTTTCTTACTCTTTCGCCTTTTTACTCTCTGTCTTTCCCTTTCTTACTCTCACCCTTTCTCTGTCTCTCTCTCCTCCTTTATCCCTCTTTCTCTCTCTCACTCTCTCCTTCTCTTTTTCTCCCTTTCCCCTTCTTACTCTTTCGCTTTTTTACTCTCTCTTTCTTACTCTCTCCCTTTCTCTGTCTCTCTCTCCTCCTTTATCCTTCTTTCTCTCTCTCTTCTTCTCTTTTTCTCCCTTTCCCTTTCTTACTCTTTCGCTTTTTTACTGTCTCTCTTTCCCTTTCTTACTCTCTCTCACCCTTTCTCTGTCTCTCTCCTCCTTTATCCTTCTTTCTCTCTCTCTTCTTCTCTTTTTCTCCCTTTCCCTTTCTTACTCTTTCGCTTT
>JBBPCY010057763.1:0-12656 GCA_037974405.1 Brachyalestes nurse
CCATTGTGTCCTTGAGCAAGACACTTAACCCTCAGTTGCTCCAGGGGGACTGTCCCTGTAACTAATGATTGTAAGTCGCTCTGGATAAGGGTGTCTGCCAAATGCCGTAAATGTAAGAAATAGCACAAATCTATTTGTAGAACATCATGTAAAGCAGTACGTAAAATATATCATGTAAAAACAACAGTAACCACATGTAGACTGTTGTTAACATAAGAGTAAAATTAATAAAACATATGTATGGTGCATCACTTATGAGACGTAATATGATTGGCTACCTTCTCTGCTGGTTTGTATCCTGGAATCTTCACTTCAGCTAAAACGCTTGACACAGCTTCATAACAAAGATTCTATTGTTGAAATAACAAACACAAATAAAGACACACTCTGAGAAAACCAACCACACATCAAACACATTTCAAAAAAGGACATATTAAATCCTTTTAAGTGGTGGAATACAATACCTTTTCTGTATACGGCGTGTTGTAAACGCCTGCAAACAGACGAGCTGCACTGACTATAAAGTCAAAGTGCCTAAAGAGACAAAACAGACAAATTTGTTAAAACAAAAAAATAGAAAATTACGGTACAAAAGTTGGTAATCAAAACATATTTTATCACAGATATATGTAAAGTAAACTGAGTTAATGTTTACTATATTAGATTTAATTCTGGTCATGAAAACTAACCCACAGTATAACTTCCCCAATATCTATTTCTATAGTACGCAAAAGTTTAAATTCCCCTGGTCGAATGACATATTCTGTTGATTTTGTAAAGTGAAAGAACCAGTAATTGTGCATTATAATGCACACAGAAGTTGCTTACAGTGGGTCTTTGACATCAAACTCTATAGGAGATGGGGGTCGTTTGGGAGACTGCCAAAACAGACCTGAAAAAGACATCAATTACCATTGTGGATTTTGAAAGTCAGGAATACTGTCTCTTCTGAATTCTAACACAAAGCTAAGGAAATACAAAAGCACAAATGAAAGCAAAACAAAGAGAGAGTGAGAGAGATAGACTTACTGCCGTCTTTTAGTCGTGTATCCAGTGGAAATGAGTGCAGTAGTTGTAGGGCCTGAGAAACCAAAACGTATCATCACCACAGATTAACTATGGTACAGTAAGCTCACTGTAAAGTTATGACCTCATTATTAACACAAAAAGCTTATAATTATTTGTAACTGGTATAGGATTAGAAGGACAAAAGAGTTCCACAAATAAAAATAATTTGATTTTGTATATCATAGGCTGTTGAGCAATATTCTGTACATTGAAAAAAAAGTATCTGGGGAAAAAAAGTATCTGATATCTGTACAGCACTCTATGTAGAGTCATTGCAAAAAGTTGACAGTATTTCTAAATGTGACACTACAGTTCCAGTGTGCAGAGTGGGCCAAATAATATTTATAATTACTGTGTTATAACTGTGCCATATTTGCCAGCCCTTCCTTCAACACTTACACAAGGCCTGGTATGTGAAGAACTATGGTAATGGTACCTTTCTCTTGAAGTACTTGTCAAATTTGAGACGGGCAAGGACCAGGCAGTTCTCCCAACACATTGGTCTACGACTTAACAGCTTAATGACCTGAAATGCCCCATCCATACTTTCTCCCGCCTTCATTCTCTACACAAACACACACACACACACCCACCCACCCATACACATATACATACAGTACACACATCCACAGATACACGCACACTTGTATTACACAACATTAGCACATTGGACCATGCTGGTTTTCCATACACATACATAAAAGGTCCGGACGTCTTTTAAATGTAGGCAAACAGACTGCACTGATGCAAAGACAAAAACAATCAACCAGTCATTAGGACGGGCCTGAATAACATTACAAGCTTCCAATATTCATTGGTATGTCCAAAATAATATTTAAATATTTCTCAAAATCACCCGCTAAAAACATTGTTTTTATAATTAACCATACATATGGAATATTTTTGATACTCCAATGCAATATATATCCAGTAGGTAAAAACACTGTATTAATAGCCACCTGAAATGTCTTTTGTTCACATTCATCTTCAGTAGGCCACAGGTGTAACAAATTAGAATTATCACTTTACCACCATCATGATTTGAATTTTGGTTTGTTGCTTATATTTTCCTTATTAGATGTTAGTAGTGCTTGGATATGTGTCACTATCTGAGTAACTGAAATTCATCAAACTTCTGCTGCTCTCATACCAACCTCTTACCAACCATCCACACACACACACACACACTTTCTCTTACCTGTAAAACATCTTCAGCTGACAGATGGTTCTGCCAGAACATGCTGAACATGGAGGGCTTGTGTGAGAAGGCACTTTCAAACTAAACACAAAGAGGATAAAAAAGAAATTCAAGTTAATCTGACCAAACCACTGAATTACCACATTGGTATGCATAATTCAACAATTGACTGTATAAGGTCGATGTTCGCTGCTAATTTATTATGCTTTATAACTCCAGTTATGATTAGTGTTGATTAAGCAAAGGAAAAAGGAAAAAATCTCTAAGGGCTGAGCAATTAATCGAAATTGTATTGAAATCGCAATGTGAATATGCGCAATTCTAAATCGCCTTACAGCAAGATTTATTTCTGTGCTCCCGACTTTTCCCACGGTATGCTATTTGAACCAATCACAACACAGCGCGCCTAAACAGAACGCGAGAACAGGAGACTGAGCTTAACAAATAGGCTGCAGAAACTGGGATGATGAGTTCAGCACAGGAGGACTTGGTGCTCAAAAAAAAGTCAACATCTGTGGTGTGGGAATACTTTGGATACAGGAAAGAGGATGCATCACAGAGCCAGGTAATTTTTAAGACCTGTCAGTCTGTCATTGCGGTGAAACACAACAAACACACACACACATATATGTGTATCGCTTCCGTTATGAGCGCAGCTGTCGCGCGCGTACATTTGAAATAATGGACTTGAGCGCACAAAAGACGCGATATGTGAACGGTCCCTAAGGTGGGTCACCTGTGGCTGCCTGGAGAACAAGCTCGAGTCATCATAGCTTGCGTAATATAGACCCAGCTCCCTAAAAGATTAACGGCGATATTTTTTTTATCGCCCGATTACAGTCCCTCGTTAACGCAGCCATTAACGCCGATAGCGGCCCACCACTAATATATATAAAAGCAAAAACGTTGGAGGATATTTTGTAGTTTCAGCGTTATTGTGCAGATTTCCACGTATTGTGGAGAGTTTGGTTCTCAGATCCGCGTAAAACTGGGGCATTACTGTATGTATAAATTTATATAGTCTTTATAGAATTGTATCTAGTTCTACTGATTGTATAAACATCCAAAATGTCTTCATTTATTTTATGCTTCCAGCAAATGAGACGTTGTGAAGTAGTAATAATATTAAGAACAGTGATTCCAAACTTTTAAACAGTAGTGTATATGTTCCTGGATTAGCATTAGAAAGGCACAAATATGGTAAAATTAATAAAATACATTTTATTGTAGTAAGCCAGCAAAGCCTAAACATTCTGCTCGTGGTGAACAATTAATACGTAATCAAATATCAGATTAAAATTGCTGTCACATATGTGAGGCTGTTTGTACCTGAACTAGTAAACACTTAAAACGTCCGTTCCACCCAGGTAGTTTAATTTGTAAACCAGTTTAATTTATTTTAAGCACAGATTTATTAGACATCAAAGCCAAAACCAAAATGTAGCTTTCACATGTCAAAAAAACATCACTCTGAAAAAATATATTCCAAAGTAAAGTTTTGGACTAATTAAAACTAGAATCCACAGTAAACAGTGAAGAGGTACAGCAAGCCCTTGCTATTGATTCATTTTTCATAATCTTTTAAAACACCAAGGGCATATGCCGTATTAGATTGGCTCAATGCATAGTCATCATTAATGGCTCATCTGAAACGAAGCTTTTCAGACATAAGCTCGCCAAGCAATGCTGAGTTGGCCTTGATTTCATTTAGATTTGCTTGTTTTAACTGTGGGTTATGATAGAAAAGGGCTAAGCAGTGAAAGGAGAGGCTGAGAATCCTCACCGGAACAAGTCTTTAAACAAGTAGCCACAATGAGCCAAAGAGGACCTGGTGAAGATGGGCCTTGGAACATGAATATGCTAAGTACAAAGTCTACCAATACCAAGTGCACACACAGTGTCAAGGTTATTCATTTCATACACCTTCTTTCGAGTGTACAGAAACAAAGAGAATATAGAAACAGAAAACTGAGGGAGGGAGGAGTGAGACAGAGTGTGGAAAGGAGCGAATCGATCTCTGCACTCTGTGCTAATGTCCTACCCCTGCACATGGAATGAAAACGAGATCCAGTGAGATGTTTTACATTACCCTAGAAAAATCTAATTAAAACTGATTAATAACTGGAAGGCAAATTTCATTTTTTTTCTGGCCCAAATAAATACTCCAGTGTTTATGTTGACATTTGGTCACTTAGAATGTTAGAAGTTAAGAGTACGAGGAAGCTCTGTGGCTTTGAATCGTGCAACGGACAAAAAATTTCACTTTCTTAAAGCAGGGAGAGTTTTTCATCCAGATTTGATATTGAATTAGGATATTACTAATAGGGTTTATGTATAACTATTTTAAATCCAGGTCTCACAAATTTACAATGTTCGTGCAACCACATTGTAAACAGGCATATGTTAAGTGTTTGTATTTACCACAAATAACGTTCACGTAATGGCCTAGATGCGTTTTTGTGCTCAAGCTGTAGTTTGCACTGCTACACCAAGGAAAGGCTTTTGGTTCAGTAGTTTGGTGGAAAAGGGTTCCACACTCCTCAGCTAATGCTAGAAATATACCAGGCAGCATGAGTAGTGCCAGGTTTCACATGTTCAGACTCAGAAAGCTATCTCTCCAAAGTTTTTTTATTTGTTTGATTTTCTTTTTGCAATAATTTTAAATAAATGTGACCATGCAGCAATGGCACATTAGCTGATGTTGATATCAGTAGGCTGGCTTGCCTCAGAGGCAGATTCAAAACCCAAAAGTTAGGCTACAACGGGGCCCTGGGCTGTGACTAAAACACACATACAAGCCCCACACAAAATCACCAAATCTTAATTTACTGTAAAACTTTATTACTGTGTGTAATATATTTTCCATTCTTGTGTAAGGCATAGGGTTTTATATTAAAGGAAAAAACATCATCAACATGTACACATTTACTACTACTATTTACTACTATTTATTCAACTAATTTTTAATCAATCAATAATTTCAGTAATCCAGTTCATGAAGGAAAAATTATGACACATTTGGTCAACTACAAATCATTTGGAAAGGCCTTAAAGGAGCCTTTAAATTTCATGCACTAAAAAATGGTTGTATTTAAAAAATATCTCTATTTAACCAGACAGACAGACAGTCTTTTGTCTTTGGTAAAATTGAAGCCAGATCATTTCTAAAGTACCAGTTTTGTCCATTATCCTCTCAGGCTGTAGAACTGATTCTCTAAAAATGTCTGAGCTATTGCAGATGTTGAAGATCCCGGTTCCACATGTCTGAGGTGTTTCTCCATCTGTCTCCTTTTTTTTAATCGACAACTCCAAACTTGCCGGCATGTTTCCAGGGAAACAAGCAGTCTCCTAGCAGCCATGCTGACCACATGATTATCGACTCACCCCCAATCTCCCTGTTTTCCAGAGAGCCTTTGCAGGTTAAGTAATGTAACCTTGTCAGGTTTCAGCAGTACAGACTCCAGGCCTGACCGCTCAATGGGCCCTGGGTGCAAGTTGTTTTTCTAAAGTGCAGGAACTTGCTTCCACTCACTTATAGTGGGACCCATCAATACAAAACTACTGAAGAGCAGACAAGCCATTTCCTTAGCTTCAAACTCAAAATACCCATGTCTTTAATCAATCAACTTCAGCAACTGTCTAGTCTACCTTAGTAAAAGATCAATTGCCTCCATGCTCTGCATGTGTAAATGTTATATGAAGGAGATTGCCAGAGAGATTTCAAGGAAAGGAGAGAGGTTGACAGACTCCCTCTGCTCACCTCTGACGGAGACATGCCTCATCTCTCTCTCTCACTCTCTCCTTTTGGTCGACATTGTGTGGATACGTCAACCTACCCAACAAGCAGGTCTCATCTTAAACATAGCAAATGCAAGCAGGGCTGCTGCTTGTTCAGAGAGAGAGATGGTAGAAGAAAAAGGGCAACAGAAAGAGCTCTTCATCCCAACCCTTCACATGAGTGCCAGTCACAGGAAGTACATGTCAAGGCCAGAAAAAGCCAGGAAATACAGCAACCCTTGAACTCCTAAACACTTCTTAGTGAGCAGAATGTCGCAACAGGCACACTGCCAGACAGTTCTTCAACAGAAATTATGTCAAGCATAGTTTCTTGATGAGGGCAGGGAGCAGTGAAAAGGCTTTCACCTTTCACCTATTTCACAAATTCTTCATAGTTGACATATAATAGAAAAAACCTCACTGACAAAAACGAAAACAAATTAATTCCTGGTATCACTGCAGGTGTGAGTGCTGCTGCTGCTTATTGCTGCCCTGTAAATAACACAGTTACCAGCATCTCTTTGTCTCCAAGCTATCACATGTACGTCACTTTCATAGCTTTCCACCAGACAAAAACACTATTTCTAATGACAAACAACACTTGCCAAAGCAATAATAGTGCTTGAACAAATAGGAAGCAGCCTCATAAGGACTATGAGGTTTTACTATTTGAGAAATAGGAGAAACAAATCTGCAATTACCACATTTCAAGAAACTGTGAAATGAGAAAACATTATACATTTATAAAGATTACTACAGCCATTTGTGTGCCAGTTTAGTTTATGTAAATGACAATAACAATGTGAGCACCAGTGAACATATCAGAAACAATAGTGATATTCTGTAAGTAATGTGGCTGCAACAAACACAAGCGTTTTCAAATAAGTTGTGTAGAATGTTCAATTGCAAATATAAACATATTTATAAGATGGGGGGGGGGGGGAGCACTCAGTATCATTCTTGGTGTTCAATCAGCACGGAGCGCCCGGGGGGGAGGGGGGGGTGTTTCAAATTAAATGATACATTCTCTATGTTCAGTCTGAGGCAGACAATGAACACAGTGAAAGCCATTCAAATGCAGAACATTCGAATAAACAGTTTAAATCACAGATTGTGATTATTTGCCTAAGAACTATTGCAATTTATAAATCCACACAATAAATGACCTTACTACTGAAGACTTGGGGTAGGGGTTCATAGGGAGGATGCATGATCATAAATACAAAGCAAATAAATAATTTGCTACTTACCACAACTTTGCTTCCAGTTATCTGCATGCAGTGGCCAGTGAAGGAAGTTAATGAACAAAAAGACACAAACAGCACAATCATTAGTAGGCCAAAGTATGTTTTGCATTAGCCAGCTGAAGTATTATTGCACCATAATAAATCAGTTACACAGTGAAACTCTCTACTAAACAGTCTACAACAGATTACACAACAAAAAAGGTGAAGAAAGAGGGTTCACACATAACAAATTGATCTCTCTGCACGACTATTTGCTGTGAGATGGCAAAAGATAACTGAACTACAGCTGCATTCCATATTTAAAGTAGTATAGATTTTGTGTTTTAGTGTGTATAACCCATGTACTCCTTAATACAGCCTTGATGTTCTCACCTACACTAATCATTCTCTATATGCACATAAACCAACACATTATATGTTATTATAAATTGACTTTCACTTGGTGTAATATGCATATTATTACAGAGTGTAATTGTAATGTATTTATTATTTTTAAATAAACCTCAAAATCATATTTCATTCATGAGCATTAAGACCACATGCTAAAACCAAAATACAGATAAAACAAGACTAAATCAGGTGCCACTGGACATTTCTGTCAAGTGTCGCATTTGTACATAATACCACCAGGGTTTGTTTTTTTTTTGTTTTAAACAATGCACTTTCAGTTTCTTTGGTTGCCTGGTTGTCATTTTCTTATTCAAAATATGAAGACATTTATAAATATGCTAGAATCAGTTTAATGGTATTTTTACTATGTCTACATGGACATTATTGTCAAGAGCCTTATGTGGAGCTGAACAAATAAGTAAAAAGTACTTTAGTAAAAAATCTGTCATGTCCAGCAGATGTGGCTGGGGGTGAGAAATAGTACTAGGAACTATTAGAATTGTGCAGTCATGTGATAAGGTAATTGCCCTTATGAAGAAGGACCTGTCCTTTATTTATTTATTCATCTCCTGCCACTATGTCAGTTCATCTGTCTTTCATCATTGGCTTGCTTGATTATAATAAAGGAAGTATCATTAAAACAGTGTACTTTTTAGATTATAACACTTCACGATATTATATTAATAAAATATTAATCAATAATAACAAAATTCTAACGTGTGCAATTCAAATATTTCATTTCCTTGCCAAAGACTGTTGCTTTAACACGGCTGATTTTCCATCCCATGAAATTATCACAAATATATAAGCAATCAATCTGTGCTTAGAAAGTAAGCATTTTCATTGTCAAAAATTCAAAATCAAGAGACAGAGAGGGAAAACAAGAGATCCTCATGCAATGTTAATGGTCAAGGACATCCACAGCAGAGAAATGACATTGCTTTCATTGTGTACTGCATACATTTTCATGAACAGGGTTGAAGCAATAGCATTTTCCAGGGGAAAAGAAGTTTGAGTGGGGTCTTTTGAAATTCTTTTGCTGAGGCTTCATATTAGAGTGATACTGCTAGAAGAGGCTGTGTTAGAGGCAAAAAAATTAAGACAAAGTTTCTCCAGAGAAGCAACACAAATAAGTAAACTAAATAATAATGTTCATCCATTAATTTCTTCAGAAGCCAAAACTAACAGCAAACCCTGTAAGAAAACACAAAATGCCAGGAAGAGCTACAGACTGAAGCTCAGCTAAAATGGATAGCTTAGTTGCCCCACTAAAATTTGGATAGCAGAGCTTACCTGAAACATAATTTACTGCAGACAGAGCCACAGGCTGTCAGAGTTAGCCACAGATGAGGTGACCTGGACGGACTTCACCCTTTATTCAAGCATTTTTAGCAAGGGTTTGCTATGGTATAGTGGCAGTGTCACATTGACGTATCATAGTCCCTCTAACCCTCACTAAATTACACTTGTAATAGCACCAATGGACCAACAGCCCACTCTTAATTACTCTAACTCTCCAAGCAAAGAGAGGATGCTGACCCAGCATAAATGGAGATGGACAATTTAGTAAAGAATGACAGGATGTGTGGCCATTCACATTATTCTATTTCATGCAATACAAGGATTTATGAAATGTAATATTATGTCCTTTGTGCCCACAATTAATTAGTTATTACCAACTGCCTATGAGCATATGTTTGATGTTTGACTGTAACACTCGGATTTATATATTTTTCCAAATGTGTCATGGTATCGGATAATATTTTAAACTAACCCTAACTATTAAAATATTATTGATATAAGTTGCTTCATGAGTACTATGTTTAAAGAATCGCATACATATCTGTATTTCATTGGACTGTGGTGTTTTTTTTTTTTCACCCAATGTACTATTGCAAATGTTAACCAGACAGAAACAACATTTGAAGCAAGGAAACACATTTTTATTTGATTGTCATTCATTTTAAAGCACAGAAGCAACCAGTAATATTACCCGTTTTTTATTTCTATATATTTTGTCATTGTTCTAATGCTCATCATCAACCAAATATGTTACTTAACTATATAAGAAAGTTAACAATGAATAAGAAGGTTAACAATTAATATGTTTTGCAGGAATCCCATAAGGATTTCATTATTCTGCTCTTGAGTTGAATTCTTAAGAGGAAACAAGAGAGAGTAGAGGAAAATCTTCCGCTGATGTAGTTGCATTACTGGCAAAAGTGTGTTGTAACTGCTCTTATCAAATAAAACCACATCTTTCCCCTGGAACACAAAACCCACATTAAGTTAGTTTCCAGCCCACTCTTGCCTTGTCACAGCTTTGTCTACAGTGACTAGTGTAGCTAGTAGCTACTGAGCGCTTCTAATGTTGCTGTTGAAAAGATGGGATGTAGAGGGAGAGATACTCAAATTCTGCTTTTCATGCCCATTTTCAAGCTCTCACCAATAATAATCTACAATGCTCTGTACTGCTTGTGCAATAGGGCCACTGAAAAGTTAAATCCCATGTGATTACTATCATTATTAATTATCACAATAATGGCAGACATTAAACAAACAAACAAACACACACACAACGGTTCCAAAGGCCAATAAAAGACAAATTTCTCTTGAAGAATGGTTTACAACAGAATACCTACTCCTTTGGTGTTTTAGCACAGCCTTACCTCAGGGGACCTACTTTATAAAGAGAATAGAGAGAATCCCACCCAAAAGCCAGGGATTACCCTGTGAGGCTGTGGCTTTTCAGCTTTTATAAGTTTATGGTGATGAAAGAGTCATGTTCCAGATTACCGAGCAGGCACTATGATGTGTGCCAAATTCTAATGAAAACTTGATCCCCATAACATAAATGTGTTGGATAGTGCAATACAACAAAAGTGTTTTGATAAGCACCCAGGAAAGGTAAGGAAGTTAAACAACAACAAAAAAAGAAAAGAAAAAAAGGAGGCAGTAATCAAAGATGTGAGCTTTAGCAGAAAAGGCAGAAAGCAGATCAGGTTAAGCGCATCATTCCAAAGTGTCTTGAAGAATGTCATATGTTTCATCCCCACTCTCTTCACACAGTCTTACTCTAAGGCAGTGGTTCCCAAACTTTCTCTGCAGGGCCCCCCTTTCCTAGATAAGAACATTAATGAGCCCCCCCTCCAATTCAAACTACACAGGTTTTCCCATTCGTGCGGCCATCTGCAATACCTCTGCGACCCCCAGTTTGGGAACCACTCCTCTAAGGCAACACCCCCAGAGGGACGCGGCACACTTACAGATTTGGCTGTGGCAGAGATATACTGGACCACCATCTCTCGCTTAGTGCCGAGTTCCTTTCCACGCAAAGGAGCCTTGCGGTCCTCATTCAGGTTCATATCCTCCTGAAGACACACATACAGATGCAAGCACACACACAAACACACACACACACAGACCCCAAGTGAGTTAGGAAGGGATTGAATTAATGAGAGCTCTATGATGTGGATGGTAGTAGCCTAGTGGGTAAAACGCTTGCCTGTTAACATGTTGACCACAAAGTTGCAGGTTCAAACCCCCACTTTCTACAACTGACTAAACCCTCAGTCGCTCTGGATTAGAGCGTCAGCCAAATGCCCCCTTTACCCTCAGCATCGCACAGACAACGTCCATTACTGAACATAATGCTTCATTTAAATATACTTAATTTGAACATTTCAGCAGTGTGGAGGTCCTACAGAACTGCCATAGTTTGCGACATGTCTTTGATGAATGTTATTGCCAACTCCAACAATATTCAACACTGCTATAGAGCTTTGTTGCCATCTTGTGAGAAAAGAGGGGGTTGCATGTCATTTTTTTGGAACGAAGGAGGGCATTGTTGTTTTGCAGGTCAGCGAGCTTTTAAAAAATAAAGAACACACAAAATTGTAGAAAATGGTGAAAGGATGCATCATCCCATTTGATTTCAATCATTTTTATTTAGTTAATATTGAATAAAATCAGCAAGATCATTTCAAGGACATTTCTCAAATTACACGACTTTTCTTTTACTACTTCACTTCGGGACCATTAATGAATTAATATCAGCATTACACAAAGCGCTGAAAAATGACATGTGCATTGTAAGATTTGAGCTGCAAGCCCATGGGGCACTAACACGGAATGAAATGGGGGCCTGAACGCAGTAAGTGGCAAATGAAAACTTTAAGCAAACTACTTAATAGGAGTAGGAGTTTGTTTTTAGGGGTTTTTTTAATCCTTTGTCTCTGTACTAAACCATGAGGTGAGCTGGTTTACACCTCACCGAGAAAGACATAATTGATCTTAAGACTGGAGGAACTTAAAAAACGTCAAGGAACACCACAATACTCAGTACACCCCATTAAAAAGGAAGAAAGGTACAGCGTGTCTCTTAACACACTACACTCAACTGTTAAGTCAAATGGATATCTGCAGTTTCCACGCGTGTGCGGGGGTCTCCGTGAACAATTATTAGTTCTGTTCTCAGGAAAAATCGCGAGATATTAGTTTAACTATATTTTCCAGTAGCTTGCCTGTAGCGTAGCTGATTTCTGAATCAAATAACTTTCCAGTAGTTACGTTTTTTTTTTAAATCAAGTAGCGACGTAGCGTCCACAAAAGCTACAATTTCCAGGACATGTCTGAGAAAAGCAGAAGTCTCCTCTGCATTATGATTTTGAAATGCAACAATCAGACAGAAATAAAGCATGTTCACGTGCGACCTTCTACTCTGCGAAACACGCATGTGTATGCCAGTGGAACCAGCAGAGCGACGAGTGACACACAGACTGACACACAGCACAAGAGGATGGAGGAGGGAGAGACAGGAGGAGAACAAGAGGAGTAGTCCACTGACGGCACGCCGTGGCCTTATCTGCAAAAATACATGACACTTGTTGAATCGACAGAGAAAAAAAAAGAGAGAACAACAACAGAAGACACAACAGCAGATAAATTGCAGCCACAACCAACATCTGTATGACTCG
>JBBPCY010057784.1:0-12656 GCA_037974405.1 Brachyalestes nurse
GACACAGTCATGCTGGAATAGAAAAGGTTCTTCCCCAAACTGGGTCCACAAAGTTGGAAGCATGGTGTTGTCCAAAACGTCCTAGTATGCTGAAACATTCAGATTATCCCTCTCTGGAAGAATGGGCCCTGAAAAACAGGTATGTCCTAATACTTGTGTCAATATAGTGGAAGTCTGCTTGCAACTCTATAATGCACTGAAACGGCATTTAAACTCCTACCTTTTGCTTTCACCCTTTTAGGGCTTAAAATGCTGAAAACACGTCCGTGTGATGTTTGACAAGGGCCCTTTCTGAAAACCTTTTGAAATCCCACACTTTAATGTAAGCACTAGAAGCATCAGTAAAGAGAACAACCTCCACTTTTGATGAGTGCATAAAGTTCAACAGGCACTGCTTACTTACAAGCTATATATAGATTGTTATATAAGCAAATAAGCTAGTGAAGTTGTATGCCTTTCAAGAGACTGAACTGAGAGACCCTTCATTTTCATTTGGTTCTGAACAGGAAATGGAATTTCTAACAGTCTTCAGGCAGTAGAACCAGAAAGGCAGGACTCAATAAATATCATAACATTTCATATCGATGACAATCAGATCATGTCATTTACACATGAAGTCGTCAAACAAAGCCACTTTCCCTTAGTCCAGTATCCAAAGTGAGAGAGGAATAATCAGAGCTGTGGAGTTTGAGTCAGACTTGAAAAGATAATGAGTTTAAAAGTACATGAATGATTCTTGTTTTTTTTTTTTTTAGCTTGACAGAATGGGAGGCACTGGGTTACATTACTCATCCTTGGGGGTGGGGCTTATTTTTTTCAGAATCAGAAAACTTTATTGATCCCAGAGAAAACTGTCTATGTTAGGACTGCACAGACACACAGAGACTAGAATAATATAAAATCTAAATAAATCCAGTAAAAAAAAAACTTAATATGAAAATACACTATGCTATATATACACAAATGCTGTGAATACATACTATAGATAAGGAACGTACAGTTAAGTGAACTACTAACACAGACAGTAGTTAGGAGTACGTTACTGCACATAGTAGGGATATGTTTTCAGTAATATTGATATGAATAGTGATATTGCACATGGTAAGATTTTTAATAAGATCTTGCACATAATGAAGTGATTCAGCACCCATTAAAAAAACATCACAAGATACTGCACAAGGTAAGATACTGCACATAATAATGTTTTAGCCCCTGATAAGAACATTGCACAATGTTGCACATGGTAGCCAATCACACATTATTTCAAAATAATGGACATAGTCATCCACATAATGATAGTTATTTCAACCTGGTAAGAAACTGCACAACAATATTTAGTGTATAGTTGCAGTACTCTTTAGAGTATACATGTATAGTTGCACTACTCTTGTCGGTGAGTCTGTCATGGATATGGTCATTCTGGAGGTGCAATATATGTGAAAAACTACCGAAAGAATTCTACAGAATACTACCAACATTTTCTCACTACTGTTACCATTGTTTTGGGCATTTAGTGTTGAAATGGAATTAGCTGGAAAAACATCTGAACTAATATACTTTTCATATAGTAGCAGGCAGTTTCATAATTACCACCCCCCAACAAGGATGTTCGCTTGGACAAAAACCTCACATGGCCAGTAAGGTGCAAAAAGAGAACTGTGCACAGCTGTTTTACAGCACAGAAGTGATTTTTCAAATCTGACACACTGTGAAATCTCATGATATGACACTATATGATATAAGCCTATGCATAAATCCTATTAAATATTGTAATCTTTCAAGCATGTTTTGTCTTTTTGCCCAATGATTTGTTGATCTATTTCATTGCAGTGGCATCAGTAATGTTTTAGCAATAACATTTCCCAAAAGGAACCAACTATTGTTTTGTTCTGTGTTGGCTATTTTGCATAATTAAAATATTGTATTATTACATTACTGGTAAATACATTTTTTTTTAGTAAAATATTTTTTTGTGTGCCAAAATCATCAGAAATTTGAATTGTGCTGTGATAGAAAATTTGCCCACTACTAGTTTCAGATATACAGCTTTTAAGAGTTGTCTTTAGGATTTTGGGTCAGATTTTCACTGGTCACCTAACAACATCTCGATTTAAAGGTTGTCTTTGTGTGTAGAACCTCATAATATTCCCCATAACACTAAAACCATACGGCAGCTTATTCCATGTCAAAGAAGAATAAATGCCTTTTCGCTAGTTTCGCCACGAACTGGAACGGTTTAGTGAAATTCCCAGCCACCAAGATAAGAAATGACTATCTGTACTGATACTTGAGATAAGGATGAACTGGAGTAGAATGGTTAAACTGTAACAGACATTGGGGAAGTGCGGTTCTCTTTGAAATTATTATAAATAATTATACGCCCAGTCACTATCGACCAATATCTAGTTGATTATTTGTCATTATTTGTGATTAGCACTATATCATTCAACATTTGTGACTGAGAAAGTCTGTCCATGAGAAGAGGCCCTTTGTTTATTGAAAGTAAAAGTGCACCTCTGGACCTCCACAGTTTGCTCCTCACTTTGAAAGACAAAGACGCTCTAATTAAGCCATGCTAAACTCTCCTCAGGGCCACTGGCCTACTTGTGTAAATTAGGATGTCGAATGAAGACTCCAGGGAGCAATCCGCTTTTCCACTCTGATGTTTGAAATAGATGAGAAATTGATCAGGAGAAGTAAAGCTTTTGGCTGGCAATGGAGGGACTTTTTCTTTTTTTTTTTTTTTTTTTTTAAACTACAGTATATGTCCAGTTGCACTGTGGTGCTGTTTACATCACCAGTACAGTTTTGTCTATTAGGATAAATGCTGATTTCCTGTTGTCCACTCGTCCGGTTCAGAAGCACTTGGTAGGTTTACGCTTTGGACCACATTTCAAAGCGTGCACTGAATCTTTTACCAAGTATCTGTTTGTATTTTTCTTAAAAGTGACCATTAAAAAAGGTGGTTAGTGTTTCTGTTCATAGGTTTCTATTAATAAAGTCCTAAGATGGAAATGAATTTCCGTCATCAATTCACCAATTTTATTTAGACTTATTTTATTTTGTATTATTCTTGTGTCTCTCTGTGTCTTCGTGTGTTGTGGCAGTCACCACAAAAGCAATTTCCTCTGGGATCAATAGAGTTTTCTGATTCTGATGTCCAATGCACCTTAATCAGGACTGATATTTGGTTTCAGCACATTTTTCTCTAAAAGGTGAAAGTGTGCAATTATTATCAGCCATCATTATTAAAGGTGACACTGAGCTAATCAGAGGATAACAAAAATCCAATTAGCTGGCCTTCTGGCTAGAGAGGATTCCACTAGACAAACAGTACAGAGTCACTTTATCAAAATAGCTCCCTTATGAAAATGACGGAGTTTGCAAAGGAGTTTATGATGCATCACATCTAGAGGTATGCGTAGTAGAAAGAAGCAATTCATCTTCATTCATTTTGGGATCATCTGTTTCATCCAAAGCCAAGTTCCCATGATATTAAAAAACAGCTTGTTATGTTTTCTACTGTCTGTATTGCACCATGTTGAAATTTTTCTTCCAACCAATGTGTCTATAACAGTCTTACCGAAGTAATCAAATCAAATCATGATACTATAAATAATTTACTAATGGGCTGTATTCGAATTAGAGATTTATACCCCTAAACACAGCATGAAATATAATATTCTAAAAGAAAACGTATCCTTCAGCATCAATGTTGAAATACAGACTTGATTTTTTAACAGTCTTTTTCTATCACAGTAGAACAGTACACAGCAAAAGAGCAGCAGTGAGATCTTAAAAAGTAAAGTACACGTTCACATTCATGCTTTCTGATTTGTGAATGGGAGAGTTCCCAGATTATTCCACTTATATAATATTCCCTCTCTCCTCCTTTCTCTCTCTCTCTCTCTCTCTCTCCCTCCCCTAAGTGGGGCTCCCAGTGGATACAACTTCCACAAATAGAAACACAGAAACCAAAGAGAGAAAAACGATGTTTTCACTACCAAGCTTCAACACAAATCTCTAAAAAAAGAATGTCTTTGCCAGGACTTTGGGTTGGAATTGAGTTTAAGACTGCACCAAGCTGTCTGAATTTCAGCTTTTTCTGCCATTCTTACTGGAAACCACTGTGTGTTTGGGTGGTTAATGCTACAACCACACCTTTGCCCAAGACCTTTCCGTTTCTAAATTCTACCGTTTGCAATTTTGAGGCTTTCGTATCAAAATTCAAACCGAATCTGCTATTAACAAATGATGTGCTGTTCAACCCACCTCTACCTGAGGGGCCTCTAATTATAATCACAAACAAATCTATCACTCAGACTGATTTCATCTACCAGTGAGAATCACAGTGTGCGGTGAATGAGGAAAGGATTCCAAAAGCTAATCTCTGTCTGTCCATCAGTGTCTCCTCTCTTTTCTTCACTCTCTCTCTCTCTCTCACTCAAACGCGGTTATTTTTAGCACGTCCATGCTGTGTTCAGCCAGGGAGCCCTGGGGTAGCTCTAACCTCGCCGAGTGCAACCAGAGCGTCACACTGACGTGACGCGAGCGGTCCAGAAACGTTTGACCGGCAGAGAGACAAAATGTAACGCCGTGTTGGGGTTTGTTTCTTTTGCGCTGCAATCCACGCACGTGTTCGCTGTGGCTTCCTCTCTGATGAGCTAATCAAAGGCTAAGAAGAGTGTTATGTAAGGAGCTGTGCGCGTGCGCTTCTGTGGCGTGCGCGCGCGCCCGTGTGAGGCGGGGGTTGGTCTGGCTGGGTGTACAGGCATGTTTCTATGCATTGTGTGACTAACAGGAGTGTTTCCCATACGAGGACTCTGTGAAACAGTGCTACACTTAAGGGTATAAACCGTATTTTACATATAGAGATGATCTTATAGCACAATTCTTTGTGTATTTCTTCCTGTGTTGTGTTTGAGCATGAGAGTGAGGGGATTCAGTCAAACAGTTCAATTTAAAATGTATAGAAAAATATTAAATTCAGAGAAATTGAAAGAAAAGTAAAACATTGCTATTACCTTCAGGTGTTTCAGGTTTCAGATGGAAAAGAAAGGTGGCACCGCGAATCTCTGTTGACATTTCGACAGAGATTTGACGTTTCTGTTGACGTTTAGATTTGACTGATGTTTCACACAGAGGTATTTGTTGTGCTCCAGAAGAGCAGAATGTTTAGGCGATGCTGGTCTACTGTGATAAAATATCTGCATTTATATCAATTAACTGACCTTACAATCCAACAGAAATAAATGTTACATGTATCCCCAGTACTAACTCTGGGAGTACCGATAACTACAAAAAGAATATCAGATATCAGCATTCCCAAAACGGTGCATGCCATTTTGACGGTTGTTACAGAAATGTTCGTTTTATAAAAGCCCTAAAACTGGATTGAGGAATAAATGGGCAAAGCTTGTTCATTACGGTTAGATAAAACGAATAGGTCTTTATATATAGTGAAATATACGACATAAAAAAACACCATGTGGTCAAGAAATGTATACAAATGGGTGTGTCCATCAGGTTCTGTTAGAAGAATTGAAATATGCATCACATAAACTGCCAGCTAAACACTGCTGATTTTTCAAGAAGCACAAATAAAGTTTAAATGGTTAATCATGACAGTTCCACTATCTATCTTTTCATAATTCTAACAAAGGTTTTGAAAAGACAAATAACAAAAGGCATAAGAGTAAAGCACAGTCAAAAAACGCTTGAGAGTGTAAAAGGGACGGAAGTGTTTGACTTGTGTTCTGAGTAAAATCATATGTGACAAACGGGCATAAATAAATAAAACAATCTTCTGCATCTTCTTTACCCTCTTCATCTGCAGGTCATCGGTTCTACACAAGCTCAGTCAAGGCTCTACGCGTATTTCTGGTTGGGGAGGGCCACTTGCCACAGGGCTGATCTTTAATGTAGCATGAACAGACCATGACCCACATGCTAATATTGCCCTTAACCATGAGCCTTACTGTTGGGAGGCCCTTATGCTCGGATCTGTGCATTTGCATGCCAAGTGTACTTCACAGTGAACTGCACACATATACACAATTAGCCAAGGATGACACTACCACATATGTACAGAGAAGAGGAAGTATGGAGAAAACAAACAACAACACACAAAAAAAAAAACCACTGACCCGAGTTCATGAGTATTTTGTTTTCGCTTCCAGAAAATCCATTCAGCTTTAGAGAAGCTCAAAGAGAAACTAAGAGAGTAAGCAAAAAAAAAGCTGTAGTGACTGACACATAAAAAAAAGCTCCATCTGGCCATCTGTTCATCCCTAGTGACATGCACTCTGAGAATATGACTCAAGTTCCTGCCAGAGAAAAGCCAGAGAAATGCCAGAGAGGGGACAGAACACTTTAAAAGCATTATCCACATCCAGAGCTTTCTCAAAATGTGTTTCTGCAGGTCTGCAATGCTATAATGCCTATAATGTCATACAGTTTAACATCAGAACCACTCTCCATATGGTCGGGTTTACTAGTGCTGCTACTAATGGTAATAATAATAAAGATAATAGTCGTCATAGTAATAATAATAATAATAATAATAATAATAATAATAATGACATCTAATTATCCTGGCATGCTAGCTGTGCCACTTGACATCAGCCGTCCTGCCAAAGCAATTGAGTCAGCTAAGAGGATTTTCTGTCACTGTTTGAGAATATGTTTGCACAAACCACTTGCCTAAAGATCCTCAGCTGTTGATCATGAGCTCCACAGAGTTTTCTGGAAACAAAACAATCTGCTCTCACTGACCTGAGAATTCCTCTGCTAGAATAGAAGGATGAGTTTGTATCTGCTTGTACTGAACACAGTGGTTCTCAGTCCATCACGCTGTGGTGCTCCAAATTCTAAAAACAGATTTCCTTCTTCATTTTGGATGACCATGGCCAGATGTACATGAGAAGATGCAAAAGTGTAACGTGTGAGTTCATGCAGCCACAATGTGTGTGTTTGTGATGCAAATTAGTGTTCAATTTACCAAGGCACAAAGAATTACCTACTTACTGTGCGTGTTCAAGAGGTGCAGGGTATTGAAAAGCTGCAGGGAAATAGTAGAACCGCTTACAAGATGGGGACAAATAAGCAGATACCCTTTTGGTAACAAAGAGCTGTGTCAACAAAGGAAGATTCTCGCCCACGAAAACACGGTGAAACCTTTGTATAAAGGTGTAATTCTACTCCAGCATTAGTGAACAACTACAAGTCAAATAAGAGTCACTACACCAGGGCTGGCGAGCTGCAGCTCCGGAGGGCCAGAGTCCAGCACAGTTTGGTGGCTCACCTCCTCTCCCAAAGGAAAAATGTCTTACATGCAGTATTAATGAAATGTTGCTGATTTCTGCATTTGTTCCTCTTAAGACCTCCTAAGGACAAAAGAGGAGATTAACATAAGCATTTAATTCTAAGAAGTTCTGGGGACAAATGAGAACAGCATGAGGGATCCTTCTTCACTGACAGACTACGGAAACAGTTCTACTATGTAAAAAAAAAAAGAGCAATAAAAGAAAAATGATGATGAATAACACTTTTCTGAAGGAAAGGAGAATGAGCCAAATACTGTCACCAGCGAGACAACACTCGAGGAGGCAAATTTTGGAAGCAAGAGAAAGCCTCACTCTAATTAAAAACAAGACTTGTCAATACGAAGTAAAGGAAATTAAACCAAGATCTTCGAAGATCTCCTTCCTCTGGGCTATCTACTAACCTGGCAGTTAGATGCTGGGTTGAAATATGTTTGCTTGAGTAGAAACTTCACTTCACTTTGCTGGACACCAGACCCCCAGGAGTGGAGTACATCACTTTTGCTATGAGATAAAATGGTGTTACCTTGCTGTCGTGTTACTGAGTACATGTTCGAGGCCTGTACTTCTGTCTAGCTACGCCCAGCAAGACGCCTTTGAGACGATATTGATGATTTACATGTCTGTGCCTCAAAGCAGTGGGGAAAATTCATGCATGTGCAAAATTCATGCATGTGCACAGCAAAAGATTTCCAACATGTCCAATTTGTCACCAAATCCTGGTTTAATGGCTTTGAAAATCCAGCCCTCATTTTAGACATCATCTACATCTAATGAAACTGGTGAGTTTTATGATCTCGATTTACCAAGATAGCCCAAATGTGGCTTGCAGAAAGTATAAGAAAGAAAAAAAAAAAACCTAACCACATCATCGCAGCACACTGCCTCCATCCTGACACGCCTTCTGGTTCAAACCAATAGTGGTTTTAAACAGTTTTCTGATTCACAGTGACAAAATAAACTCTACAGGTAAAGTAGGCCTTTGCCTGTTACTACAGTAGAATAATATGAACATTAAGTATTAGGGGCATTAATAGCAGTAGGAGCAACACCAAACACGTTAAAGCCTAACTAACACAAATCAGGCAACACAAGTGGTTGAGTAAATCACATGATTATGAAGGAAGCAGTACATTTAACCTTGGTGATGGGAGAGTTGAAACATTTCTTTCAAATTCCTCTCACACAGTACACAGAGAAACGAAACAACGTGTCTCTGGGACCATGGTGCAACACAAGAACAGAAACAGAACAGAACACCACAAGACCACAAGTGCAGACAGGATGAAAGAGAGTGCAAGAAAAACAAGAGTTTTAAAAAGAGTTTAAAACAACTGGAGAAGACAACATGTAGTGCAGTCGACCATAGCTACCATACAGTCTAAATGGCAGTTTGAGGCCATTAAAAAGACTGTGGGTTCTAATCCCAGGACTCCTAGTGGCACCACTGAGGTACCCTTAAGCAAGATAACATCCCCACACACTGCTGCCCAGGCGCTGTGTTTCTGGCTGTCCACTGCTTCAGTAAGTGAAGTACAGTAAAGTACAGTAAAGTGACCCGTTATAGTTTTGCGTGAACACACCACAGAACAGCACACAGTGTGAACAGTGTGAAATTCTTTTTCTGTATTTAACCCATTCACCAAGTGAAGCAGGGGGCTGCCACCAACAAGGGGGACGGGGAGCAGTGTGTAGGGACGGTACCTTGCTCAAGTGTACCTCAGTGGTGTCACTAGCAGTGTTGGGATTCAAACCCACAACCTTCTGATTGCAGAGCCAACGCTAGGCCACCAGCTGCCCCAGGGTTAAACGCAGAGAATGAATTTCATGGTGTTTACACTGTGTGCTGTGGTGTGTTCACATATGACAAATGGACACACTATACTTAAATACAGTATTAGAATATATAGTGTGAATACAGAATTGGAATATATAGCCAAAAAACTAACATTTTCATGGTTGTATGATTAAAATGTGTAGTTTTCTGTGGAAAATCTTTGCTTTCTTCTAGGTCAGAGATGTCAAACAACAGTCTTTTTTTTTTTATTCTCCTGGGTGAAAAGGCTTCTAATTCTAGTCTGGCGAAATATGAATGCTAAGAGAGTATTGCCTAATGTTTAGTGGAACCAACAGACCTTTCTGACCTTCAAAAGCTAATAAACACACAATGAATGGAGGCGAAGTGCTGCTGCAAGTTACACCAGAGAAGCCAAAAGGAGTCTAGGTTAGGAATTAAGTTTAGCCTGAAGGTTAACACAAATCATTACAGCTGCTCTTAATTCAAGTCACCATTCTCAGGTGACGACCCAAATTGGGATCCCAGAAGGCAAGAGAAACGTCCTTGAATTTCAACGAGCTTCAAAACTATTGAGAACTTTTTAAAAGTGTTTGAAGACGCGAGTATGCAATGAAGACGATTTATATAGACATGGTCGTTTTTTTCCCCATTTAAACATTTTCTTAGCACAGATTAAACCCGCTTTTGGATTCAGGAGAGTCTAGGCTTAGGCCATATCTATCAAAGCAGGCACAAGCTTTGAAAGAGACATGATGACACTCTCTCAGATCCACAGTCTCCATCCATTGCCAGAATCATCCTTTGAAATCCAGGGGCTCACTGAGAATAAAGTGCTCCCTTCAAATTATACTAAAATGAACACAGGTAGTTTCACTGTGAATCATTGTTTTCTGACTTCATTCACTTTTATTATTAACTATTCCATGCTAGGGTTGACAATAAGCCCGTTTAAACTGCTTTGATGATATTGGAATGGTATTAGACATAGCGTCAATATGCGAATGAGCCTAACTAGATCACTGTTGAATGCATTTCGACCAATCACAGCTCCAGACTTGTGTTCCATCTGTGTGCATCTTGAGGACTCAAAATATTCATGTAATCCATCTAAAGTGAAAATAATGTGGACACTTCTATACTGACTCACCAATGCATTTTTAAAGGTTTCATATGAACGTGGAGGAAATAGGCTCTATTATGCTACAAAGTCAATAGCAATCACAATAAGTATCAACATAATCACAATACTAACATCATGAAACCGTGTACATATCCCATTTACTGACATTTCGGTTAGTCATTAGGTCTAATCACAATTTGCTCAATCTAATCAAAGCTAATTGCTCCCAAAATAAAGAGCGCTCAACCGAAATCACCAACTGCTAAATGCTAATAGGTAGCAATTAGCTGTTATGGCAACAAATCACACATTGGAAATGGAAGCAGGATGTAGCTTTTGTGCCTCAGCACAGTGCCCTTGCATGCTGGTGGCGACAGGTTCTGTTCCCAAGGTCCATTTCTATTCAGGGCACACACTCTGAGTCAGGAGACAGAGGGAATCCCTATTCAGAGGTGACCTTCAGCAGGTTATAAAAGAGCAGGGTTTCTCTTTACTTATATGTCACAAATACCACACACACAGTTTGATTAAGGGATTCTAATCCCCAGAGAACCCAAGCAAAACATAGCACAACATTTCATTTAGTCCCTTAGTGTGCACATATATATACACATACATGGACTCTAGAGATGTATAATGTGAAGAGGACACCAATTTGTGATGTTGTTAAATGCCTTGCATTCTGTTGTACAACACACATACGAACACCATCAATGTGACATGGGTAAAGACTGGCCTGCATTATATTAGGCCAATTATTCACATGTATTGAATGACTCAGTGATTTGAAACTGGTCCTTAGGGACCCCCAGATGGTCCAGATCTTGTCTCCAACCCAACTCGCAACACATAGGAACAGAAAATATGGGCCATCTGCAGATCCCCGAGGACCAGATTCAGAAGCACTTCTTTAATTCACCATAATTGTACTTTTTGGGTCATACGCAACCCCTAGCTGCAGTCTAGGCTACCTGTACTTTCTTTTGATTTAAGTGATATGACATTAGATGGGAGGTGCAAGTGTTGTCTAGCCAACTAATCAATAACAAGATTTTTTGCCAAGGAATTTTATTGCAAAGTAGAATTTGGATGACTTAAAGTAGTGGTCCTGAAACTGGTCCTCAGGGACCCCCAGATGGTTCAGAACCCAACTCCAACGACAACTCAACTCGCAACACATAGGAACAGCAAAAAATATGAGCCATCTGAGGATCCCTGAGGACCAGTTTCAGAACCACTGCTCTAATTCACCATAATTTTACTAAAAAATAAAACACATTGAGAAATAATGTAATTTTACATCACCTACATAAATAGAAAATACAGACAGCCAGCCTAGACTGCAGCTTGGGGCACATGACCCAAACAATAAATAACACTTTACTTTAACGTTACCTAAAATTATAGCTTCTTGTAAGATAAAGAAAAACCAAGTTCACCTGGAACAGGAGAATGACTTTTATCTGTGAGCAAGTTATTTTCTTTGTTGTATTCAGAGCAAACGCCCTGCATTATAAGTAAGTTAACAAAGAGTGTTTCCGTACCATTCCATACTTGCCAAAGTCCATACTAGGGTTTTTGGTGTTCTTGTTTGGGTATCTTTTAATATAATGTTGTTTTAATTCATTCATTCATGTTTATTATTGACAAACCTTTAACAACCTTTTCTTGTTAGGAATAGAGCTAATAATGGACTAATATAGGGCTGTCCAAAAAATTACATTCTCAGTGAATGAGCTCAGTAATTTGTTTGCAGTTTGAGGGTGAGAGAGTTTGGAAGACTGAAGATGCTGCCACTTACACCAGCATCACTGAAGACCCCACCAGCAGGATCCCACTGAGGCATGTCCAGCTTCCCACCCAGGCAACAGACAAAAAGCCTACACAAATACAGACCTAAAAATCGATCTATAGACTCTGGAAACAATCATTACTTGCAGCCCTAATCCAACCACCCACACAGCGTCACCTAGAACATGGAAGAATTGGTCAAGAATTGTTCACTGCACACAAAAAACAGACACAGGGCCGATATCCCACACCCAGACTAAGCCTAAGCCCAGAATATGAAAGGTTTGTCATTGTGAAAACACAATAGTTGCTGTAGTTTAGTCCAGCATTAGGCCTAAACCATCAAATAGTGATTTCTTCTTATTCACACATGGCAAGTTTTTGAGAGATCGGTTTTGCAGCATGTTGTGGACCTCAAATGTACACACTGTTATCAGCAACACTCAACCTTTCCACCAGTCATATTCCTTTCCTTCCGTGTCCACCTCTCACCTAACATCTCCTCTAGCCCCTAGTCTCCACATACACACAGCCAGATGAAGTAGCTTTCCTGTACACACACACACACACACACACACACACACACACACACACACACACACACACACACACACACACACACACA
>JBBPCY010057804.1:1718-12655 GCA_037974405.1 Brachyalestes nurse
AGCAGCAGAGTTCAGCGGGAGAGTGTGGGGGAGGGGCGGTGCAGCATGTGAGAGAGAGTGCAGATTTTGCAATGTTTGAAGTAAGCATTAATTTATATTTACATTGTTTTCATTTTAGGGGTAATATATTTAATGCAGTATCTATAAAAGTACTCAGACTATTGGTACTCAGAACACAACTTTTACTGTAATTCATTCATTCATCACAATGTTCTAAATAGTCACTGGTACAGCCAAAAACATGTCCAAGTCACACTTAAACTACAGACATGTGCACAAACATACTGTGTCCAGTCCCAGAGAGCAAAAAAACATTCAGCCCAGATCTGCCCCGGAGCCATCGTACGGTCTGGGCCAGATCCGCTGGCAAGAAGGTAAGAAGGGGCAAGTGTGAACTGCATATCTTAATGATACAAAGAGAGAAGCAAAACAACCAAAGCATATACTGAAGATGATGAAGTAAAAAACAGTCGTGCCTGTTGAAGCACCCCTTGCCCAACTTGTGCCTGCTTTATTCCAAACAGCCCAGCCCAAGACCGTCAAAGCCCCCTTGGCCAGGCCTGTTTTTGTTACTTGCTGATGTGCTCACTGGCTTAGAATATTAAAACATTCCTTAAGACACATTTAAAACACTTCCACACAAGGCAGCAATAAAACAGTGCATTTAAAAAGTAATTGCAGAAAGGATGAATGATTTCTTTTAAATGTTTTTTCGGGCCAATGGGATTCTGTATCACTTGCCTGATGGCAAGAGTAAAAGAGTGGTACAAGGGGTGAGAGGGGTCCTCAGTGATGAGGGTAGCTTTCCTCACCACAGAGCTCCCATACAATTCAGTCAAAGGAAGTTGAGGTTTACTTGTTATTTTGCTGGCTTGATTTATTATACGGGAAAGTTTTGTTTTGGTCTTGATAGTGAGGAAGTTAAACCAGGTTGAAATGTTATAGATGAGAATGGATTCGATAAGTGACCTATAAATGAGGGTTCAAATGTCTTTGCTGATGTTAAAAGCACTAAATTTTCTGAGCAGGTTTAGATGCTGTTGTGCTTTTTTGTAGACAGAATTAGCATGTTCAGAAAAGGATAGACAGGTGTCGATGTCTGTCCCCGGATATTTAAAACTCTGTACCTGCTCCACCAGCTGACCAAGGATGCTGAGCGGCTGGAACAGGATCTCTTTATTTTTCCCTCTCAGTTCACAGTACATCTCTTTAGTCTTTGAAATATTTAACTCTAGTGAGTATGTATTATGTACTGCAAAATCTGTTCACTTATGCAGATGTCTAACGTCAGAAATCAACAGATGTTTACTTTGAAAAGGGCGGTTTAGCGTAGCTGACAGTGTAACCAAACTGTGTGGGCATGTCAACGTAGTGTATCTAGCCTTTTTTTGGAAACATATGCAAACAAACAAAACTGGGAAGCTGAATGCATTGTCTAACCGAATGTGGGAATGCTGTGGAAGTCAGGTTTCCTTATGTCCGTCTTTGTCTCTCCCGCATCCCGTTTCTTTTACACAACTATGCGATTCCATCTGTGTTATGTGATTCTTATTCTTTTATTCGACCTTTGATTCTCACAGATTGTGGTCTTTTGCATTTACTATTTCTATATTTATCATAGGAATAAGCAAAAATAAGGAAACATGTACCATAATATTCATGCTGTAGTGGTTAATAAAATAGCAATTCAAAATTAACAAATCTTTGTAAAATTTGAAAAAACTAATAAATAGTTGCAATGTATGCTGCAGTATGGACTTTACAGCTTTACAGGACTTTAAGGGGCTACAGACATTGTTTGGGAGAGTAACAGGAGATGCCAGAGCAAATAGAATCATCATAGATGGGTCTCACATCAGTAACTGCTATAATCAGGCAAATGCTCCAGTGTTACGGACAGAATGGAAAGACACAAGAGGAGCTTCTATCATTAGGCCATAAGACTTCTTAAAAAGCACATGACACCACACCTCTTTTAAACTGTTTATTATAACACAGTCTAAACTCATCACTCTCACTGTATCTCACAAGCTGTCTGCCTTTTAAAATACACTTACATCAACAAGGCAAATCTAGCCCAAGACTACTGAAACTCTAATATAAAATCTGTGCCCTAGATCACAAGGGATGAGGCAGAATTGGCCAAAGTATTTTCCATGTGATTTCATGAAGGGTGTTGGTGCAAGCTATCCATGTAGTCTGTTGCAGATGAAAAGCTCCATGAAGCTTTCTCTACTGCACCCGTTCTGGATATTTGTGGTATCAATTGCTGTGCTATAAGGCCATACAAGTGATTGAATGCAGGTGCAATCAGACTGTACTTTATGATAATTACAAAGGGAGACTGAAACGAAAATCAGATAAAATAGCCAACCAAGCTAGTCAGTTTTATAGTTGTCTAGTGTGCTGTTGTTCACTGGGATAATGCTGAATCAATAATACATATAAAAAGGTATCTAGCCTCAAATAGTCATGCTCAAGTTAATTTGTCCTGTACGTAAAAAAGAGGACAACTCTAGTACTTTTTTATAAAACAAAATAGTCATGTATATGATAAACATACAGTAAGTTTAAAAACATGGTTACATGCAAACATTTATTTAGAGTAACATAAAGTAAAGAAACCTTACTTAATATTGTTTAATTTTAAGAATTAAATCGCTGTTAAACAATTAGGAAAAGCAAATATTAAGTGCAACAGGCTGTGTTATTTCAGCGCATCAATGATGCTCTTAGATGCGCAAATTTTATTTGAAAAACAAAACAAACAAAAAATATATATAATTAAATCTTTTGCCCATTGTATTAACGTAGTGATTTTTAAGTGTACTGTAATCATTGTTCAAACGGCTTGCATATGCGTACATTCATGAAATAAATAAAAGAGCCGAAGTCTGCGTTATTTCGGCGCATTAGTGACGCATTAAGAGCACCGTGATTTTCCCGGGAAAATTCTGCACGTGTAAAGAACGAGCTGCAAACGCCACAGGAGAAGGAGAAGTTGCACCGTGTCCTGGTAAGTCACAATCAACGTAAATTTGTCATCTCACCTGTAGAAATATATAGAACAAAGCAGCTACTTAACCTCGAAATTATGAGATCAAAAGTCGAAATTGAGGAAAAAAAACTCGAGATAATGAGATGACAACGGCAGGTTTAGCACAACCGGTTTAGCACAATTTCGAAATTTTATCTTGTAATTTCGACTTTTTATTTCATAATTATGTCTTTTTATCTCATAATTTCTAGTTTTCACCTCATAATTATGACTTTTTATCATAATTTCGAATAAGTTCTTTTGCAGTGTAAGAGCCTAATGATAAGTGTCTGAATGTCTTGTATGAATCACAAGATAGAGCTATCATTTGGAGAGGCTATGAATACTCCATACCTTTGAAAGAAAGTTAAATACACATTGATTTTTAAAAAATAAATGTGTAAAAAGTATGTATTGTAAATGTTGTTTGTCTGGCATTATTTGCTTTTTTAAAATTCTTGCATATATCTTCAGAAACATTGTTTTTTAACTTAACACATTGCATTTGGTCTTTTTATATGAGATGTGAAAAAATGTCAAAAAGAAGGACTCGGATTAGACCTCTGGATGATGCTACTGAGCACATTGTTTCTTGTACAGACAAGCCTTGTTTTGAAGAGAGGTTCATTGACTCTTATAAAGGTATGTTTTGTATTATTTCAAAGTATTTGATTGATCTCAGTCATTCTCTTAACAAAGCACCCTACAGGGCCCAGTGTTTGAAAGATTTTAGACTCCAAAGAGCTGTGAATGTTGAGACTGACTGATTGAAAGTTTGTAATCATGACTTACTGAATAAAATTTTATCACGAACACAGTGCAGCACAAAGTGTGGCACTGCATTTGATCTATCTGTGAAAAAGTGGTGTTCATGGGTTTACCAGCCTGGGTTTTAAACTGGCAACCCTCTTTGTCACAGGACCAACTGCCTAACCGTTACAATACCACTGCTCCTAATTTCTAACGTTTTAAGAATGTCTAGAGATTTAAGTTTAAACATGACTTATTCAGTTTGCAGTGTTTTATAATGAATAGCTGCCAACTGCTATATTAATCTATATTTTCTTGTTTTAGGCCGGGGAGTATTTGCTATGGCGCTTATAGAGAAGGGAAACTTTATTCTTGAATATCGAGGGGAACTTATCTCTTCAAAAGAGTCTTTTGAAAGACAGAAAAAGTATACTAAAATACAAAATGGGTTTTTATTTGACTTTGACTGGAATGAAAAACTTTGGTGGTACGTAAATTCTTATTTAAATATTTCCTAAACATTCATTTGTACATTTTAACATTTTAGATCAAGTTGATGTACAATATTAATGTGAAACTGAAATGTTTTAATGATGCCATGAATTAAGTTGATTTATTGATATTACGAAAATTAACTTTAATGTAGCCAACAAACTGACTTGATGCTGTTTTTATTTATATCCAGTTTCACCATAAAGAGTCAAGTCTTTTATTTTCATTTATTTAATTACAGCATCGATGCTTCTAAAGAAAATGGAACACTAGGAAGACTAGTGAATGACTCTTACTTGAATCCAAACTGCAGAATGAAAAAAGTAATGGTTGATGGCAAACCACACCTGTGCTTGTTTGCCATTAAAACCATATTACCACAGGAAGAGGTAACATATAATTATGGAGACTCCTCTTGGCCATGGCGTTCACAGGTAAGTTAAAAACACTTATTGTACCTTTATGGATTTTTTTTGAGACTTTACAATTTATGAATTAGAGCATCATGGATGGTCTGAGGTTTTTCCTTTTGCAAAAGCATAATCGTATAAACCCACAGTCACTTTATTTAGTCCTGATTTCTTTTGTTAGAGGTCATTGTTTTTTGCTGAAGTTTCTCATATTAATGGGGTGTCTGACTTCTCTTACAAGGACGAGAGTAAACATCAGAACCCAGAGATGTCATTGTTGTTTGGTGAAGTTCCTAAGATACTAATGGAACATGCATCTTTTCTTGTAAGGGTGAGGGTAATCCTCAGAACCCAGAGACCATGGAAACACATGAAGAACCTGATCTGTCCAGTGGTTCTGAAGACCTGAAACCACCAGACTCAACGCAGGTAAAACATGAACTCTCAATAATCTCCATGTAGAAGTATTGCAAGTGGATGTTCTGACTAGAGATGTAGCCGATCCGATATGTGGCAGGTTGCATTGCACCATTAAATTTTAGAATATAAGGATAAATTCTGAAAGCTGACAGTATTTCCAGATGAAATTTCCTTTGGATGCACTTTGTTTGTTTTACGAAACCAGAGTTTTGAACGCTATATTGAGGGTTGCACTTTAAACTTCGTTTTAAGTGTTCCTTTAATTTAAATTCATGCACAATTTCTGGATGAATGTTTCAGTGGTGCTGACCTGTCAAATTTTACCAAAAGTGACAGTTTAAGTAAAAAATGTTCCCCCTCAGGTTTAGAATGATGCTTTTTTTGTAGTAGTGTTGCAGTATGAATCCATGGTTTTGAATACATGGTTTTTCTCAAAGTATTATCTTCTGGGGGGTTTTTTTGTTTAAAAAAGAGGCAGGCTTGTATCAGATTGTACTGACATTGTAGGTAAAATTTTAGGATATTCCCAAAATGTGGATATCCTTTTCATTAGTTTTCTAGCTTTCTCGGACAGTCTACTTTGCACCTGGTAAATCTTTTAAGAGTTCATTGCATTTGAGTTGCTCGTTTTATTTTTAAACTTAAAGGAAGGAATTACTTTAACCCTTTCTTTAAGAAGCCTTGACCCTGAAATTCTCATCAATTTCATTTTGGAATAGGACCAGACTTGGATATGTTATTGTTTTTCCCTGAAACGCATTGCAAATATGTCCTCCAATATTATGACCCGATTGTAATATTAACAGAAATTTGTTCTTTTATATCTTGTTGCAATAAATATTTTTGCTTTCATTTTTCCTAGATTTCAAGCGACCTAGGTGATCAGTCTGATTTCACAGACTTTGAAGATAAAGATTATATTCCTGATGGGGATAGTGACTCCTCTGACACTTCTTGTCAGTTAAGTGATGACCTCAGTCACATCACAAGAAAAAAGCACAAGTTTAAGCCAAAAAAGGTGAAGAAATCCCTCAGACCTCCCAGTAAACAAACACAAAGGAAAACAGACACTTCATCTGAAACTGAGCCAGGCAATTCTAATCAGAAATCAATTTTTGTATCTTCAATGCCAACATCAGCAAAAGAATGGCGATATACAAAGAAACAGTACTGCCTGTACTGTGAAAAAGCTTTCTCAAAAATTGGAAGACATCTTGAGGTAGTGCATAAAAATGAGACTGATGTGGCAAAAGCTTTGAAATTTGACAAGAAATCAAAAGAAAGAAGAGTTCAGTTGCGTATATTGGCTAGCAAGGGCAACTTCAGGCACAATGTGATGGTATCAAGTGAGGGCAAAGGTGATCTAGTTGCCTGCAGAAGACCCCAAAAGCCTGGATCCACTGCGGAATTTAGGCATTGCAGCCACTGTCAAGGCCTGTATGCAAGGAAGTCACTGTGGAGGCACATTAAAAACTGTCCACAGAACCCGCACCTTGAAGAACCTTGTTTTGGCAAAAGAAGGGTGCAGTCGCTGAATACTTTGTGTCCCACTCCTAGTGACATTAGTAGGCCTTTTTGGAAGGCAGTGTGTGACATGAAGCAGGATGAAATTTCTGATTTAGTAAGAAATGATAAACACATCTTACTGTTGGGTGAGCAAATGTTTAATAAACTAAGACCAAGTTCCACAAAAAATGACTATATTCGACAAAAGATGAGGGAGGTGGGTCGTTTACTCTTGGAGGCCAGAAAACTGACGCCTATGAGGTGTATGGAAGATTTTATTGTGCCTTCAAATTTTTCTCATGTCATTGCAGCTGTGAAAGCTACAGCTGGATACTGTGCAGAGACCAATAGTTTCAAGATTCCATCACTTGCTCTGAAGCTTGGCCACAGTTTAATGAAAATCTCCTTGTCTGTGGAATGTAGTGCTATAGTAACGGGAAGAGAAACACTTGCTAAAGATGCACGCAACTTCAGGGTTTTGCATGAGCACCAGTGGAACGAGTCTGTTTCTGCAGCAGCAGGCATTACGCTTAGTGAGGCAAAAATGAACAAACCGCAAGTTCTCCCCTTCACTGAAGATGTTAAAAGCTTGCACCTCTATCTGGACAAAGAGCTGTCTAAGTATCACCATGAACTGGAGGAAAAATCAGATGTGAAAGCTTATGTAAGCTTGTGCAAACTGACTCTTGCAAAAGTAATTATTTTTAATAGAAGGAGGAGTGGGGAAGCTGCGAGGATAAAATTGGAGTCGTATACTTCAAGAGAAACCACAACAATTAACGAAGACATTGCGACTGGCCTTTCTGAGTTTGAGAAGAAGCTTTGTGAGCATTTCCAAAGAGTAGAAATCCGTGGCAAAAGAGACCGGATTGTGCCTGTCTTGCTGACACCAGACATGATAAATTCCATGGACCTCCTTGTCCAGACAAGAGAGAAGTGTCATGTGCCCAAAGAAAACCAACATCTTTTTGCACGTCCAAATGCCCTAACATGTTATCGTGGTTCGGATGTGTTGCGTGAGTTTGCTGTAGCCTGTGGAGCTAAAAACCCAAGTGCTCTTTCATCAACAAAACTTAGAAAACAGCTTGCAACTCTGTCAACAATTTTGAATTTGAAAGAAAATGAAATGGACCAGCTTGCCAATTTTTTGGGGCATGATATTAGGATTCATCGTCAATTTTACCGCCTGTCTGATAGCACCTTGCAGCTGGCTAAAATAAGCAAGCTACTCGTAGCAATGGAGAAAGGGGCTATCTCAAACCTACAGGGCATCCAGCTGGATGACATTGTCATTAATCCTCAAGGTAGGAGTTTATTGCTGTCCCTAAACAAGCTTCCTTTTCATGAAAGCTTCAGGACGGTGCTGTGTATTGTCATACAGTTACTGCTTCTAAAAGCATGTACTTAACAGTTTTTTGTTTTGACTTGGGTCAGATGAATTGGAACATTCAAGTAATGGCTCAAGTGACGAGAATGAATCTGAATCCCCTCAGCCAAACAGTAGCCCTTTAACAACACCATCCAGAGGAAGTCTGCGCCTGTCAAGCCCAGAAGGTAATGTTTATGTTTTGTGTTATATATCTGTTTCATTTTAGTGATCTTTTTATTTAAATGTTTTTCCTTGTTTATCATCTTGGTATGAAGCAACAATTACCACAAGCTGCTTGTGCGATATTAATGATTGTCCTGTTCTGCATTGTAAAGGCTTAGAAAAATCTATGCCTTTTAATTTGGAGAAACCTTTAGTTACTTTTTTTTTTCTTTTCTTAGACCAGTCTGTTCAAGGACTGAAGAGAACGTCTGAATGTCTTATTCACCAACGCGACATACAAAACGTTCCTACAACACAGAGTGCCGGTGAGTTTCAACTTTATCAGTAGACAGCTCGTATGCAGTATGCTACAGTGCTGAGATAAAGTATTTGCCATTCTTCTTGTATTTTTTAACACTTAATTGTTCCTAGTGCTGTCCTCAACTAAGAATTTACATAGATTGTTAGTTTTTTCCCTATACTCAACTAATCATTTTTGCTTTATTGATCTACATTTTGATTTGGTTGCATTTTAATTTTTAATCAAACAGCAAGCTAAAAAAATTGTTTTATGGAACTGACCTAAAAATGTAATTATAACAGGATGTGATGTGTTCTATGCTTTTACCCTAATTATTTAAAGAGCCTGAAATAATAAACATGTGTTGTGATTATGGGAAGATGTATTAGACTGCTTTTCAAACGGTTCCATTAGTGATGCTTACATTAACACTTACATTAACTGAGCTAAGAGAGCTGCTCCCTAAGTTTTATTTCATTCTTTTAATTAGTTGCCTATGAGCTCTTGGTGTAATTTTGCTGGGCAGGCTACTCCTGGATGCATTTAATACTTTCCATGTTTTCTTTATTTAGAAATTTAGAGTTACAGGAGTCTTGGAGTTTGTGAGATGGATTCGTAACTAGATCATTTGGTTGTTTTGTGGTTTTCTCAAAATTTCACATTGCTGGATAGATTGTGTTTAAGGGTTGTCTAGGTTTAAAAGGGCTAGCAGCAATCTATCTTGGACAGGGATAGTCTAATTGAAACCTTTGTCAGTTAATTTTTGTTCATTGACTATCTAATTTGAGTGTTTGATAAATAGAATGTTATTACATTATTAAAAATCATACATTTAATAAACCATCACAAATGCCTTCACATTATCTTTATCAGGTCTCCCACAGAAAAAGAGAAAGTGGTCACAGAGTGAGGTCCTTGCTATTGAAAGGCATTTGATGAAGTTCATACAGACTTTTCAAGTCCCGGGAAAGAACGCATGTGTTTCCTGCTTGCTGTCTGAACCTGATGCCCTTAAAGAACGTGACTGGATTGCCCTGAAATACTATGTGAAGAATAGGATTACAGCGCAGAAAAGAAAACACATTATGTGAAACTAAACATGAATGTGGACTGGACCCCAGAGTGAGTGCAGTGTGTGTGTTTAAAGTGTTTTATTTCTCTGTAGTTAATCAGAGCACTGTTCTTAGTCTAAAGTGAGGGCGTGTGTGAGGGAGTGTAGGGGGTGTAAGGCTTTTTGTGGACTGGACACCACAGAACTCTGAATATAAACTGTTTTACTTCAGATTGTCAGTTTAAAGTGAAGTTTCCACTTTATTTCTCTGTAGTTAATCAGAGCACTGTTCTTACTCTAAATTGAGTTAAAAGCTATTACTAAAGCAGGAAGAGAGTGTTGGTGTTTGTGAGTAGAGGGTTTGGAGTGGTGTGCGTGCGTAAGTGCGCGCGAGTGAGAGGTTTATTTTGGGGGGGGGGGTACAGGATTGTGTGTGAGTAGGAAAGTGGGTGTGTGAGGGAGTGTAGGGGGTGTAAGGCTTTTTGTGGACTGGACACCACAGAACTCTGAATTTAAAATGTTTTACTACAGATTATGTCAGTTTTAAACTGTCAGTTTAAAGTTTCCACTTTATTTCTCTGTAGTTAATCAGCGCAGAAGAGTGTTTTTGGGTGGAGTGGGGAGAGATGGGGTGTGTGCGAGACATGCATTGTCATTGTGCTTAAATTTGCTATATTTTGGTTAGCATTTTATAGCATTTTGGTTATTAAAAAATGTGAAATGTACTCCCCTTGTGTATTTATTTAATATTCACATGATTCATTTAGCCCTCACAATAGTATGTATGGGGGTGTGTGTGTGTATATATATATATACGTACATACATACACACACACACATATATACGTACATACATACATACACACATATATATATATATATATATATATATATATACATTATATTATATTATAGAGGGCTTCTGTGTTAGTCTATATTAAAGGTTGCTTCAGTGATAATTTCTTTTTTTAAATTACTTTCATTAATTCCAGCTTGGAAAATTCTTGAATCAAACAATTGAAGTATTGAGTGAAAGCTTCTGTGAAATAAATATAATTGCTTTCATGGCATGTGGGTCTGTGTACTAAAAGGCATTATCTTATTGTCTACCTTCAATTAATTCTCCTCTTTGAAAATACAGGCCTGTGGTAGTAATTTTAGTTTTAAAAGTTCTGATGGACTGAAACCAACAACCTCTTCGGAACAGGTAAAACTATTTCTCCTCACAAGTAACACTTGCATTCATAATTGTTCTTATGTAAAGATTATCATTGGTCCCATGTTGTCTTGACTTTGGACTACATAAAAACAGTGTTTAGTCTTTATTTTGTATTTTGCCCTGAATACACCTCGATGTCATTATTTGGTGAAGTTCCTAAGATACTAATGGAACATGCATCTTTTCTTGTAAGGGTGAGGGTAATCCTCAGAACCCAGAG
>JBBPCY010057825.1:0-12655 GCA_037974405.1 Brachyalestes nurse
TGTGTGTGTGGGAGAGAGAGAGAGAGAGAGAGAGAGAGAGAGAGAGAGAGAGAGAGAGAGAGAGAGAGAGAGAGAGAATACAGCGGTCAGATTTGTGTTTTATTGTGTGGTACAGTTCTGCCCTGGAGCCCGGAAGGAGATGTGACCCACGGGAGAGTATGTCTCTGTAACCCGCCCGCGACAGCGCGACAGGCGGGCAGGTTTCCGGAAGAGACCCGCCGCCACACCGGCGGCAGGATGTCGAGGCGGACCTCTTCTTTCACTTCGCCGTCACCCTCCCATTCGGTTTCGGTTTCTCCTTCTACCTTTTCCGCGCTCACTTCTTCCTCCAGACGTGTCCAGATCGTGAAACTCCTCTCTGCTGCGTTTTACGGCGTCAGTTCCTTCCTGATGATTGTCGTCAACAAGACGGTCCTGACCAACTACAGGTGAGTGTGTGCTTCACTACCACTCCCTCACCTTTACGCCCACCCCTTCACCTTGCACGACGACCTCTACACCCAAACCCCTTAACCTCCACAACCGCCCCTTCACCTTCACAGCTACTTCCTTTACCATGACATTTACTTCCACCTGCACATCGACCCCTTCACCTACACGACCACCCTTTCACCTCTGCGACCACCCCCTTAACCTCCACAACCACCCCCTTCACCTGCATGACCACCTCTTCACCTACACAACCACCCCTTTACGTCCACAACCAGTAACACATAGATTAGCCATAATTTAGCCACAGAAGCCCAAACTATATACAAATCATATCAGACATTCACTAGACAAACTATAATTTTTCAGAATAATGATACCAAGTATTCTTTAAAACTGTGCCAAAATTATATCCAGTCCAAAGAAAAGCAAAACGTTTTGAGAATTATGTCTTGGCCTCCCCAGTCTCCTCATTTTTCTCCCATTGAGCTGCATGGGACGAACTAGACCGACAAGTGTGTAATGAGAGTCCAGAAATTCCACTGTGTGTATGCTTGAAAAGGTGCTGGGAGGATTTGGACACAAGTTAATTCCAAAAATGTCTTGAAAGGATGGGGCAAATCTGTGCTGACAAGGGGTGGTTATTTTGATGAAACTCATACATAACATTTTGCACCATTAAATTGCACTTACGTTTTATATTGTTACAACTCAAAACCAGTCAGTTACACTGATTCAAGTATTTCTAATGTTCTCTTCCAATAAAATTTTGAAAGAGCAACTTATCATTATTTTGTCAGAGGGTGCTTATGCATATGCTGTCTGATCGTCTGAATCGATCAGGGCTGGAGTACTGGAGATTCTCCATATTTCAGTTCTGACCAGTCAGGATCTGGTACCAGTTTAGTACTTAATCGTGATACACATCCCTATTGATAATTATAGGCTATAATTAAACCTTTGAAAATTGCACACCTTCAAATTGAATTCTGAATTTTTTACCATAAAAACTTTATATGTTAATATATTTTATACTAGATGTCTTTACCCAGTCCTGGACTTTACTGTTCCACAGGTTTCCTGCTATTGCATGTCATTCAGCTCATAAATGACTATTAGCTGTTATTATTAGCTAATAATAGGATCAATTGGTGGAAACAACAGTATGCACTACAATGCTGTACACTAATGCTTAGCTACAGGACTACACTTTTGTGGGCTGCTGACTAAAAAATATTGTCTTTATAGATTTCCCTCATATGCGTTCCTTGGGATTGGACAGGTCAGTTTTTTTCTTTATTGATGTTTTCATGGATTGTTTGAGCAAACTGCAAAAAAAGTATGATTTTGTTATCTTCTTTCTCAGATGGCTTTTACAATCATCTTTCTGTATTCAGCCAAACTATGCAAAGCAGTCACTTTTCAGGACTTTGACAGAAACTTACCCAGAAAGGTGACCCTTTTAATTTATTTCCAGAGCTTTATTTAACCGGTGATCATTTTAATATAAAGAGATCTGAAAAGAGTAATAGCTGAGGTACAAAGCTTTTTTATTTCTCTTATAAAAGTGGAATGAACAGTAATACAGCATTTTAAAGCACTGTAAAGCATAATAATACCCACTTCCAGTATATAGTGGGGAAAAAAGTAAGTAATGAAAGTGGTCTATACTGCGTTCATTTACATCAATTGTATTAACAAATAAGAGTCTCCTTTTGACTGTTGTCATGACTGATCCTGGCCTAATGTATTTTTCTCTTCAGATTTTTCCTTTGCCATTACTTTATGTTGGCAATCACATATTAGGTTTGGGAAGCACAAAGAAATTAAGGTACATTTTTGATATATGGTATTCAAAAAATCAGACTCTGTTTTTACAGTTCATGAGAATTTAGAACATTCATTTTTGCCAAGCAACTTGGCAGCAAATCGCTGATGAAATATCAAGAAGGTGATTTTAATAATTTTATAATATTTTAACTCCTGTAAGTGATACCAGTGGCAACTTTCCATTTAACATAGTTTGGTAGAAAGAGGGTTTTTATAACACAGGTCAACAAAAAAGATTTGTAATCAGGAGAAACCACAACACACTTTTCTAAACCATGCTGATTTCAGATCTGCTTTCAGTTTTTTCAGTCACATCAACTTTTTGAATTATGAGTAATATTAGATTAGCAATAGACTTGCATGCGTTTTTTATTAAACCACAGGCACCAATCAAGTAACTGTTTCAATATTTTCGGTGTGAAGTCAGATAGGCGCACACTGTGACATAGATATAATGATCAGTGTCAGTCAGCTACCACTGTTTCTTCAAAAACGCTACCAACTATCATGCAATATGTAACTAGCTTCATCACAAAAACTATGTGCGGGAAAAACTAAACACAGATTTGAAATCAGCATGAAAAACACTGCAAGACCTACGTAAACTTATCTCTGATGATTTTGACCTGTAATTGTTCGCGGAAATGTTTTTTTGTTCACATTTTTTTTGTTTTGGTGACGTCCGGGCCTTATGCACCATGCCCCCTTGTCCTCGTGCTGTGTTGTTTATCTTTGGGTGCGGTGCTAATCAAGGCAATGAGATGCACCTGAGCAGAATGAACCCAAACATAAACAACCAGCGCAAGGACAAGCGGGCCTGGGGGACGAGGCCCAGACGTCACAGCTTTTTTCATGCCAATAAATAATTTTTAATGCATCTTTGGGCTAAATTCTTACGAAAAATATAATTTACTAATTTTGTAACATAAATGTTAATGTAAATTCAGCTACATTTCCATATAAAACATAACTATAATGTGGTACTGTCGAGAGAACACCTGTCTTCGGTTGGTGAAAAGGACAGAACTAATAATTGTTCGTGGAACCCCCCGCAAATTCGCAGAAACGGCAAATATAAGAAGAGACTCATCAAGACTATTTTCAGTCTTGCCCCCCCAGAGGTGGAACAAACTCCCTCTTGCAATCAGATCTGCAGAGCCCCTCACTGTCTTCAAGTGTCTTCTGAAGACCCACCTCTTCAAGGAGACTAACCAGTCCTCTCGTTTATCTCATACATTATTTTCTTCATATTTAAAAAAACCTCAGGCCCTTACCCTCTTAACTGTTTGTTCTGACTTGTGTATTAACCTCACGAATTGTTTCTTTTGACAGGGTTTGTTAAGGTGTATAACTTAACTGGCAGTAACTTGGTTAAAAGCAGGTATTGATTTTAGTATAGCTTTACAGGTATAAAGAACAGATGTAGACTACTTAAGCACTGATGTGCATTGCTTTTACATCGGCATTTTACATTCTAGCACTATGGGAGACAACAGTTCAGTGTACACTGTACAGTTTAAAATGAAATTAAAGTGTTTCGCGAGCATATTTGGGGACTATTTAGGGTGCTCTAGGAACATAACCCAATTGTCGGCGGTTTACTGTAGTTTGTCTCCCTCTTTGCATATCCCATACTCCTTTCTCATTCTATTTCCATCCTCTGTAAGAACCTTGTTCCCTTGACTGTCAAGTCTTCTCCCCCATGTTATCCCCAACTCCTTCTGTTTCTGATGCCCTTAGCATTTCTACTTCCACCTCATCTTTTCGTTTCTATCCCAACTTTTTTCCCTTCCATTTTAATCCTTGTTTCAGCCTCATTTCTCAACTATTTTCTCATACTTTCCCTACCACACAAAACCCCTTCCATTTTCATCAAAGCCTTTTCCCCTAACACAGCCCCTTCTAGACTGAGCTCTTTCTCTTCTACCCCAAATCCTTTTACTTTCAATTACGTCTTTCCCTCAAAGACCTTTCCTCTTCCACTTCAATCTTTTCTCATCTCCTAGCCCAAACTCTTTCTCCTACCATCCAGAACCATTTCCTTTCCATCCCAACCCCTTTCAATATCATCCAAATCTTTTCCTGTCTGTCTCAACTCTTGTCCCATTTCAAACAAGCCTGTTCCCTTTTCAACTCAAACCCAGTTTTCCTCACTTCTGTCCTGTTTTTTTTTTACTATTATTCAATGTTCTCTGTATTAGACCAAGTGGAGTTTTTATAAGGGGTGCTCACCCCAGTATTCTGAAAAGTGCTTGATCAAATCACAGCTTGTGCTGGACAGCATCATCCTTTCGTATTTCATCCCACTCCCTTCCACTAACATCTCAACCTCTTTTAATTTCATCCCAAACCCTTTACTCTTTTATCCTAATCCTTTCTTCTTTTATCCCTGGCTTGCAGTTTCAACCACACAAAGCAGGTTTGTGGCTCTCACCTTCTCATAGGACAAGCAGCAGTTACTGTGATCTCCAACCCTGCATTATTACTGTACCGTGGTTTCACATTCACTTCTCAAACCACATTCAATCAAATGAAGGCTCTCAGAAATTCAAACAATGATTTTCTTATCAAAAATGAAGAACATCCCTCACACACAGACAGAGACAGCTCATGGATACAATCATTTAATGGGGAAAATGGATCAATAATGAAAATGTCATTAAACATAAAAAAATACCAGTTCTACCAGTACTCTCCTTTTTTAGTATCAGGGTGTATTTTAAGAAAATTGAGATAAATAAGATTTGGTATGCAAACCAAATAATGTGAAAAGATCTGTTGTGTGTCTATTTACACTGTTAGTGGTTCACTAACAGTGTAAATAGACCAAAATAAATATTTTTAAAAAGAGAAACCTTTGAGTTTTATCTTTGATCATTAGGTTTTTGCACAGATTTGTGGCCTGATTTCCAGTGGCTAACAGCCATCTGCTCAGGTGAGGAGCATGGCTGTACAGTGTGCAGAGCCCCAGGTGTGGTGAGTCTGTTTGTTAAAATGACTGTTCCCTGGTGCACTCTAGAGAGAAAGCCATAATTCATGGACGTCAGACTCCCTTCTCACTGCATGGGCAAACTGTGATTACACAATAACACGTGCTCGAACATTCAGAGACCCAAACACACAGCACTGCTTGACTAGTAACTGTTGCCCCAAAAAAGTGCCTAGGGTCTGGCCATGGAGATACTTTGTTCCGTGACTTAATTATTTCAGTGATGTTTAGATAGGAGGTCCATGACAAAGTAATGTCCATGTGAATGCAGGACCCAAGGTTCCCCAGAAGAACCTTACCCAGAACATCACACTACCTCCACGGCCATGCCTTCTTCCCATAGTGCACCCTGGGGCCACTTCTTTGTCCATGTGAGGAAAATGTGATTCATCAAACCAGGCCACCCTCTTCCATTGCTCTATGGCCTAGTTCTGATGATCACATGTCCATTGTAGGCACTTTTCATGGTGGACAGTGGTCAGCATGGGCACTCTGATCTGCCTGCAGCTCTGCAGCACCATATGCAGCAGGGGGCACTGCACTGTGTGTTCTTACACCTTTCTGTCAGAGGCAGCTTTGTACTACAGCAGCTCTTTTGTGGGATCAAACCAGACAGGCTGGCCTTTGCACATGCATCCGTGAGCCTCGGGTGCCCATGACTGGACTGTTGCCAGTTCACTGGTTCTCCTTCCTTATAGCACTTTTGGTGGATTCTGACCACTACACACCAGGAATCCCCCACAAGACCTGCCATGTTGGAGATGTTCTGACCCAGTCGTCCAGACATGATAGTTTGGTTCTTGTCAAAGTGTCAGATCCTTTGACTTACCCATTTTTTTCTGTTTCCACTGTAGTGACTGATCACCCGCCTCCCAAACACATCCCCCAAACACTGGAACCAGATCATCTTAACCTGCAGTTGGGCTAATGTTGGGGTTGATCTTTGTACGTATCTGCCTAATCTAAGGGTTGGAGTGTGAAGGTTCATGGAATCCTTTTCACACTAGCTAGAAAATTTTGAGAGCCCCTGATTTAACGGACTTCAGTATTTTCACTCTTTTCCTGCTAGTTGCTATAGAATCATAATGCTGAGAGCAGTCATTAAGCTGAGGAAAACTCACTCTCTGTGCATATTTGTGTCAGTGTGTGTGTGTGGCTGAGTGGCATCATTTCCCTTCTGAAATGTATGGAGAGAGGGGGCATTACATGTCTTTCTTTTCTGTTTTCTTCAGCCTCTCTCAGTTTCACTCTCTTCCTTAGCCTCAATAATGATATAGTTTGAGGAGTGTTGTGGAATTTTTAATACATTTCAGAGAGAGACTTTAATATGTTAAATCAGATAGATACTTTATTCTCTGCACAGAAGGTTCAGTCCACACACAGACAGGTCTGTGTGAGGAAGAACCCCGAGCAGTAAAACGTACAAGCATAAATACACCACGAAGGAGCGGAGGACCCATACGGTATCTGATAAGCAGACTCCACAATCAAGGTTGCATATTCTCTAACACATATGTACGGTGTAAACAAGGGCACTCTGTGTCTGCTTAAGAGGAATCTGTATAGGCGTAACATAACTTCGTCTGGTCTCACACCCTCGTTTAGGGTCAACAATATGATACAGAAAGGGTCAGACTATATTTTTCCATCACAGGTTCCAAATCGAGTGTATTTAGCTAATCACTTCCCTCTGTGGCTGAGAAAATGAGTTTTCTCCATCTGTAATCAGACCCGCTGACCCTGGCACAGTTCTTCACAAGTGCTCTGTACTCTATCATTCCAAATCAGTTAATCAGCCAAGCGTAGTCCGCTCCAGACTGGAGGCAGCTGGAGTACAGCCAAGCGGGAATGCTGTGCCGGATAAAAGTGGCATGGGGTTGGGACTATTTTAAGGACTGGAAAAGGCCCCTAAATCATCCCTAATAACTATTCTCTATGATAGAGCACAGCTTGTTTCTTGTCCCTGCGCTCAGCTTCACTCTCCCAAAGCTCTATCCCATACACTGGAACGCTATCGAATACTATTATATTGAATTGAATCAGTCCCTAATCAATTCTGCCTGCATTGGAGAACACTATTATAGAGAACAGAAAAGGTCTGCTAATCACAGTTCCCTACACTTGAGCAGTATAGAACAGTATTGCCTAAATTGGAGCCCTATATAGAACCCCTAATTACTCTTCCATTCCTTGGAGCACTATTTAGAACACTATTACTGTGAATAACAACAGTCCTTAATCAGTCCTGTCTACAGGTCTCAGTGGTCAGAGTTGGCAAGCTCTGCTGGTTCCTCCTCCTGACTTGTATTTTCTTCTTGTGAGCCATGATCTCTGCTGTGTGGGTGTGGGCAGCGATCTCACAGCCTGGTCGTTATGGAGAGCAGTCAGGCTGTTAGTGGCAATCTCCCCATGTCCTCACTAACCTTTAGCGGTGACTGTGCCTGCTGTGACCTCGTGTCTCCCACCGTCCCTTGGTGGCATTTACATGCCCCCAGACTATGTGTCTGAAATGTCAGCGTGTTTATTAAACACCACTCCTCCTGTAAAACACACTCTCGGCCTGCCTCATCTGAAAGGGTGGGCGATGCTAATGTTCTTGTGCAGCACTGGTCAAAGGTTTGGGCACACCCATAGTGTCACATGGTTTCGCCACCTAACTACTTTCCATTAAAGCATACTGTAACATCAGTGTGATCTGAGGCATCCAACACTGAATATTCTAAACGGCTGATCAACATTTGATGCTGAAAAACAAATCTTTTTGCGCAACTATTGAGTCACTTGACACATGTGAAAGCAATACCAGTGAATGATCCTGCCAAGTTGTAGTTTTGGTTACATGCTTTCATAAACTGTATTTATTGAGTATTTATCTTCTCAGTTATCTGTTCATCACTACTATTGCACTGTAACCATAGCAACCACAGCTCATGCTTTTGTACAACATATGTGGAGATGTTTCGAAATTTCATATGCTTTTTTAAAAAAATAGATGCATTTACAACATCAAAGAGATGTCAGGCAGTCACTGTCTATCACCATCGGGCCTCAAAATGCTGCTCTGAAACTGCAGCTCTGCAGTCAGATGGCACAATCAGAGTGAATACAAAAAAAACCTCACAACACAAAGTAACAAATTTGTGTATGGAACGTGGGTGCACTCCATTACTGAAGGGTTAAGGTGTGATTCTAAGACAGAAACAGAAAGAGTAATGATCATTCCTGTAACTGATTTTATTCCCAAAACAAACAGTTTAAGTATGAAATAAATAAGTAAACAAATAAATAAATAGCCAATAATTACATAATTATATCAGATAATTATATGCTAAAAAAAGGAGAATGCTGCTCACTGATCTGTAGGAGAAGGATAATGGTGGTTAGCAAGCTGGCTAACTCACCTAGAATAATATTTTGTGTCTGTCACACTGCCTTATCTTCAGTATATTTTTAAGATTGCATGAAAGAAATTGGAAAAAAATATTTTACTGCAATAGGCTGCAAAGTGCCTAAGGATATAAGGTGTCTAGATAAAGGAGTTTCAACCTCTCAGCATTTAGCATCACCAGTATACTACTCACCAACCTGATCATCTGGAATCATCTGCACCATGACTGGACTAAAATGATAGCTGTTGAAAGTCCTTCAGGAAGCCTATAGAACTGTTCCTTGAGACTACATTAAAAACACAAGTCTGGGTCTTTGGAAGCAAAATATCAAGACTATGGTTGGGATAAATGGACAAAGAGTGTACAGACAAGGTGGATGTAAAGAAGAAACCAGTTAGTGTATGCACGTGTGTGGTGGGCCTTCGGGCTTGGAGATCTGGCTTAGATCCAAAATCATTTAATTTTCAGCCTTAATTTTTTTACACCACTGCAGGTGTCAGTCAGACCATAAAAAATAAATTTGTGATGCAGCCACTGTGAGCTCAGCACTCCTGATAGTGTCTTTCCTCACAGAGAGATGGGGGGTGTGGAGACAGAAAGAGAGAGAGAGGGAGAGAGAGAAAGAGAGAAATGGGAGAGAGAAAACGAGAGATGGAGAGAGATTCAATCAGTTGTTCAGTCAATCACATCCCTGAAGTGAGTCACCAGTAAAAAGAAAAAACAAAATCCCCTTCTTCAGTGATATATAAAGAGAGAGGGAAGGGAGTGATACAGAGAGAGAGAGATATGAAGAGACAGAGAGAGAGAGAGATGGGAAAGAGAGAAAGAGAGATGGATGGGAGAAACAGAGAGAGCTATTTCTAGTTCCTACCTCCATTAAGTCTGCTACTATGTTTTATTTCAATATTATTTTATTGTTACTTGTATCTGTATTGTATACAATCTGTTTTACCTTTTATTGTTAAATCGTTTATTGTTTCATTTCAATGCTTTGGCAATACTTTACATGCTCACGGCCATGCCAATAAAGCTCTTTGAATTCAACTGAGTTGAGAGAGTGGTGGGAAAATAGTGAGAAGGAGAGAAAGAGAAAGACAAACAGAAAGGGAGAGAAAGAAATTGAGGGAGGTGGGAGAAATAGTGAGAGAGATGAAGAGACAGAGAGAAAGAGATGTCGAGACAGAAAGACAGAGGAAAGGCAGATAGAAAGAGATACAGAGAGACTAAGAGAAAGATAGAGAGAGAGAGTGATGGTAGAGAGACACAGAGAGAGAGAGGGGTGGGAAAAATAGTGAGGGAGGGAGAGACAGAGAAAAAGATGTAGACTCCACCACCCATCCCCCTGATGTGATCAGTGCAGATGTGTTTCATTCAAACACAAAATAGAACAAGACCAGAGAAGACGCAGACATGGACGTAGAGGAAGAAGAGGGCAAGGACAAAGACAACCAAGAACAGGGGTCAGCCATGAAATTAGAGCCACTGTCTTTGACCATATCATTAATCAAGGTCTCTCCATGCGTGAGGCTGGTCTAAGGGTGCAACCTAATGTCTCACGGTCATGGGTGGCATCAATTATTCAAGAGGGAAAGTAGGTATGTTCACTTGATGTTATCCTAATCTCAGGTTTCTGACACTGCAAATACTGCATACAGTTCATGCAGTATTTACTGCAAATTTCTATATTACATACAGTATTTGCTCATAGGTGGACAGTAACGAAGTACATTTACTTGAGTACAAAAAGGTACTTAAGGTACAAAAAGGTATGGGACTTAAGTACAGTTTTTGAGTATCTGTACTTCACTTGAGTAGTTTTTTTTTTGGAAACCTATAACTTTCACTTCACTACATTTAAAAGACAAAACCATACTTTTCACTTCAATACATTTCTGTCAAGGGTCTCATTACTCGTTACCTTCAGTTTTGAAAGTGGGTGTTACTGTCCCACTTTTCTAAAACGTGATTGTTTTTTTAGCCGATGACAGACTATCGGAAATCACCAGTAGTGTTACGTCACATCTGTAGGCCGTAACACTGCAACGCCAAACAGGCAGCAGTTAGCTGACGAGAACCAGCTTCTGCTTAAGATAAATAAGCACCAAGGGCGGAGCTGTGGGGTGGCCGGGGGTGGCCACTCCAAGCACAGCATCACCAGTTAAATAAACTGGCCGGCTAGGTAATTTTGGGTGAAATATGTACTTTTAATACTTAGGTATTTTTGAAAACAATTACTTCAGTACTTTTACTTAAATTTACTTAAATTTTACTGAAATTTGACTGCATCACTTGTATTGGAGTAACATTTGAGTAGTGGTATCTGTACTTTCACTTAAGTAATGAAGTTAGGTACTTTGTCCGCCTCTGTAGTTGCCTTTATAGAATTGAAAGAAGACCTGCAGCTGGTGGATCAGGAAGCAGCAGGGGCGGACTGGACAATCTATTTGTTCTGGAAAAGTGGACAGTGGACCAGACGGCCATTTTGGACATGTTCGGAGGTTTTTGTGATATGGATGAAAGCATGTGGCCTGATATTAGAGATCGAGAAGCAGAGTAAATTGTTTTCGTTTTTTCTTCCACATTACACAATTGGTGTTCACTATTTGTGTTTGCAATGATGTGTTTTCTTGTTCTTGTGTTACTTTTATAAGTAAATAAGTAAGAATTTTATTGTCATTCATGCCATACAACAGTACAACAACGCATGCATAGCTGAACGAAATTGCGTTTCTTCAGAGGCTAAACGTGCAGACATAATAGACAAGTGCACGCAAGACAACATATGGACATTACAAACATTTCACTTCTTACCCAGAAAGTAGGTAAGGCTGTGTAAGACAGCACAAGGCAGCACAGTACATATATATACATATATATATTATATACAAGCCAGAAGCTCTCTTCCACCCAGAACCGGAGAAACGTTAAACACACGTTAAACCTCACCAAGCTGTCCCATTACTTTCGACCCACGGAACTTCCGAGTGGCATAGCTCCGCGGCGCAAGCACCAATCAGCATCAAACTTAAAAGTTAGACAGGCCTCCAGGAGACCTTTACAACGAGGAGACCTTTACTAACCCTAACCCTAACCCTAACCCTCGTTTGCCATTCTAGCCCCTGGGGATCCGGAGTTGTTAGCCGTAAACCGTAAGCCAGAGAGCATTTAAAGGCGCGTCCATCTTTAAATGCGCTCCAAGTCTAACGGTGCATTTCTCCCTGTAGCTCGGCTGCGGAAAAAACCTATATTAGGGCATTAACACAAAAGTCGACTAGTCAAGAGTTTTTTTACCTCTCGCTATGCCCGCTTGTGTACACAATGCAGTCTCTGCCCCGATTGACTGATGCTGACACGCGTTCCGTGACAATTATTGTAGTCCCTTTGTAAAAGGGGTGGTACAGTTGCCGCTTAGAGTGAAAGGTAAACATAGACAACAACAAGGCGAGAGACACAGCAGCAAAGACACACACACACATCACATGTGTGGAGATACTTCACTCTAGACACACAAACAGCATGGATACCTGCACAATCGGCCAGTCGGTGTTAAAGTACAGTGACAGTACCGGCGTTGCACACCCGTGTTCCTCCTTTGCGTGTGTGATGACATCATCGACTAGTCGAAGTCGACTTGACTATCCTGACCGACTAGTCGACTTGAAAAAAATTGAGTCGTTACATATTTATAATATATATTAGGCATTAACACAAAAGTTTGCCTAGTCGACTCTGCCTGAAGGAATTGTCGTGTTGACTGTTAATGTTACAGAGAACTTTTAATAAAAGTTGCTCAATGTTGCACACCTGTGTTCCTCCATGTTGCACACCCGTGTTCCTCCTCTGTGTGTGTGATCAATCGACTAGTCGAAGTCGACTTAACTATCCTGACCGACTAGTCGACTTGAAAAAATCTGGAGTCGTTAATAAGCTAATATATATATATACACTCAACAAAAATATAAATGCAACACCTTTGTTTCTGCTCCGATTTTTCATGAGATGGACTTAAAGATCTAAA
>JBBPCY010057866.1:0-12654 GCA_037974405.1 Brachyalestes nurse
CAGTAATTACAATACCGTGATACCGTGAAACCGTGATATTTTTATCCAAGGTTATCATACCGTCAGAATCTTATACCAGCCCATGCCTACTGTGTACTGGAAGTCAGATGTGTACAGGATGAAAAATACAAACAATAGAACTGTTCCCTGAGGAGCTCCAGTGCTATAAAGCACTGTGTCAGGCATCCCTGTAGTCAGGTAGCCCATAATGGGAGCATGAACCTGCATAGCAGACAGCTTACTGCAAAGCTGGGCTGGTTGAATGGTGTTGAAGGCTCTAGAGAAGTTGTGGAACATAATCTTCAGCGATGCACTTCACTTGTAAATGGTTCTGTAGCCACGTGCAGCAGGTAGATGATGGCATAGTCCACTCCAATTTTGGACTGGTATCTTGTGCTGGCCTAACCAGGTGGCGGAGAAAGCAGAGACATTCTGGTCTAGATTTAGTCCGTGCTTGTGGTGTAAGATGAGTTTTTTCTGTTGCTTAACTTCTTAACTGTTGTGTGCTTAACTGTTGTACTGCTATTTTGCTGTCCACCTAGACTTCATTGCTACTTTGTGTGTTGTGTGCTTTTTGTTTGTTTGTTTGTTGGCTGCCTTTGTGCCTGGTAGGTTAGCTTCATTAGATTCATTGCAATCAGCCAGATAATTCTCACCTAGGACCAGTCTCTCGAAGACCTTCTGGCTGTGCAAGGAGAGTGCAACTGGCCTATAGTCTGATGGCTCACTGGGGGGCGCCTTCTTGATACCGGAACCAAACACAATGTTTTCCACAGCATGCATACTTCCTTGGTACTGAGGCTCAAGCTGAAGATCCTCAGCAGTTCTCCACATAGCTGGGAGATGCACAACATATTAGCTTATGCTGACTGAGCCCAGCACCTTAGCAGGATGAAGTCTGTGTAGTTCTCTGCGTAGATCACGTTTGTTGTACAACAGCACAAGCTGTGGTTGCCATGGTTACAGTGTCATAGTAGTGGTGAACGAATAGGGGAGAAGATACATGGTGGTTTATAAAGGTGTGTAACCAAAACAGCTGCTCTGCAGAGTCTTTTACCAGTGTTGCTTTGACACATGTGTGGTGGTTCAGTAGTTGTGTAAAGATTTGCTTTACACCATCAAACAGTGAATATGTGTTTCTTGGTTGTGTGTGTTGTGTTCTTGAGAAGTTTTGTAAAATGTAAAGATTTGTTTTGATGATAGTCTGATAGTCTGAAAGTCTGATGATCTGATAGTGTAATGGTCTGATGATCTGATGAAAGTCTGATGGCCTGATGGTGGTCTGATTGTGTGATGGTCTGATGTCGGTCTGATGGACTGATAATGGTTTGATAGTTTGATGGTCTGATAGTCTAATTTACCAATGTTGCTTTAACACATGTCTGGTGGTTCACTAGTTGTGTAAAATGTTGAGTCAAACAGCGAATGTGTGTTTCTTGGTTGTGTGTGTTGTACTCTTGAATGTCCTGCACGGCGCTCCATCCGTCAGTTGGTGCATGAGCTGTTGGGACGCAGCCCGAGTTAGTTGTGATTTACTTACTGATGGACTGTTTGTATAAAAGTATAAACATAAAACTAGCATAGAGACAATGGCATAGTAAATACCACCAGGCTAACTTTTGTCATTTTTAAACATATAATAATAATGTATTATTTACAATAAATGGATTTTGAAACTGCAAAAAGTCCACCCTTTAGCAGCAATAGTTTGTCAAAAGCTCGGTCCACTTTCAAGCTGCATCACCAGAGGGGGGGTTTCCCAGGTCTTTCTTATAAGATGGGGAGAGAGTGGAAGCATGAATAGGTATTTCTGATAAAATGGTCACTTGGTGCACAGGCACACACACACACACACACACACACACAAACAGGAGATGTTTTCTGGTGACCCAGTTAATGTAGAAACAGTTTATTTCTTATTAACTTTTAAAGAACACTCAGAAACCAACACACACACTAATATGCACACACAACAAACACACACACACACAAACATACACCATAAACTACTAGATGAGGTCCTCAGGGACAGTAGGAGAAGTGTGTCCTTCACTGTTAGCAGAGCATGACCTCTCTCTCACACACACACACACACACACACACACACCACCCAGACTGCCTGTGGTTTCACACTTCTGCATGCTTTGTTCTTGGTTAATGTTTTTCATTTAGTTAAATCATTCTTTGTGTGTGTGCATGTGTGTGTATATGTGTTGCTTTAAAGCTCTGATGTGAACAGTAACAAAGTCACACATATTGAAGTAGTAGTTTATTCTGGATTCTCGGTTTTACTTTAAATGGTGCAGGTTTACGTGCTGTTTTTCTGTGTTAAGTCATAACTGCTATGGTTTCAGCCTCAGAAGCTCCACCCACAGAGATCCACAGAGCCAATGATCAAACCTCAGCTACACTCTGGCTCTCACACTCTAGTTACTCTCTGACGGCTGTCACTTTTCAGTCATGGGGCTTCATCTGCTCCTACAAATCAAACAAAAATAATGGCATATGATTGGTCAGTTTCTAAAGCTCCTTCCCTGTTAAACTGAACACTTCTTGGCCACACTGGATCACAACGTTTTCTAGTAGTCTGATGACGGTCTGATAGTCTAAAGGTCTGAAAATCTGATGATGGTCTGACAACCTGATGATGGTCTCATAGACTGAAAGTCTAATGGTCTGATTACCTTATGATCTGATGGTGGTCTGGTTGTGTGATTGTCTGATGACATGTTGATTGTCTCATGGTCTGATGTTGGTCTCATAGTCTATTGATGGTCTGATGATGTTCCAGTGATGGTCAGATAGTCTGATGGTCTGATGATAGTCTAAAGTTCTGATGGTCTGATGATAGTCTTATGTTCTGATGGTCTGATGATGTTCCAGTGATGGTCAGATCGTCTGATGGTCTGATGATAGTCTAAAGTTCTGATGGTCTGATAATAGTCTTATGTTCTGATGGTCTGAGAGTCTGATGACTGGCTGATGATAGTCTGATACTGTAATGGTCTGATGGTCTGATGATGTTCTGTAGGTCTGATGATGTTCTGATGATGGTCAGATAGTCTGATGATAGTCTGATGTTCTGAGAATCTGACTATGGTCTGATAAAGGTCTCATAGTTTATTGATGGTGTGATGATGACCTGATGATGTTTTGATGATGGTCAGAGAGTCTAATAATGGTCTGAGAGTCTGATGATAGTCTGATACTGTGATGGTCTGATAGTGTGATGATGGTCTGTTTATATTCTGATCATGGTCAGTCTGATTATAATCTGATAATAGTCTGGTGTTTTGATGGTCTGATGATGGTCTGATAGTTTAATAGTCTGGTTGTGAGACTGAAGCTGATGCAGTCCAGCAGCAGTAAGAGTTCAGGCAGGAAATGATGTGTGGAGTAAATATGTGCAGAAGAGACAACGCCCATCCTGAACAACTAGTCCAGTAAACTGCTGTCTGTTTTTGGACCATTTGTTCTGATTGCATAGTATTTTTGTCAAAATGCCATCAAATACCATCATTGTATAAAAGTCACTGGTTCTCTAACATCACCAAACAGGTTTGAACTACAGGATTATGATATGCTAATTATAGTAATTTGATTGAGTTTTGCTTCTTCTGTGTGTCTGCAGGCAGCAGAAGTTGGAGAAGGTGATGGAGGAGGAGGGTTTGCCTGATGAAGAGGTAAACACACCGTTCACAGAGTTACAAAGAGGGTTCCAGTGGTTTTATATTCTAATGAAGCACAGCCAATCAAAACAGAGGCCGTTTTTATATATCACTCTAGACTGTGATTCCTTTAAACACCTGGAAGTTTTCAGTAGAGGGGAGAAAGTGTTTTTGGCCTTTGGCTTTATTCCCACTGTCACAAAAACTGGCATTAATCACTATCTTTATTATTTATTAAAACAAGCTGTAATGGTGTGTGTGTGTGTATGTGTGCGGTAGAAGCGTGTGAGGCGCTCTCAACATGCGCGTAAGGAGACAGAGTTTCTGCGGCTGAAGAGGACAAGACTCGGCCTGGACGACTTTGAGAGTCTGAAGGTCATTGGCAGAGGAGCATTCGGAGAGGTAACCACAAATAACTAATCCCAACCTGAACAACTCACACCCAGCCTTAACAACTAACCCCAACCTTAACCTCAATACTCAACATCAACACCCAACACCTAAACCCAACACCAAAAACTAACCCTGACCTTTCTAATCCCAACACCAAACATCTAACCCCAATTCCAACACTCAACACCAAACCAGTATAAAACAGCGATAAATGTATTTAAATGCTGCATTAAAACTAAAATCCATCTGTATGTTTATGTAACAGAGCTTTTGTGTGTGTGTGTGTGTGTGTGTGTGTCAGGTGCGTCTGGTGCAGAAGAAGGATACAGGTCATGTTTATGCCATGAAGATCCTGCGCAAAGCTGACATGCTGGAGAAAGAACAGGTACACACACACACACACACACACACACAAACACACACACACACACAAACACACATACACATACATCTGTCTACATCAAATTGGACACATAAGAGATAGTTATAGTTTTTGTGCCCCCCTCCTCCTAGGTGGGTCATATCCGTGCTGAGAGGGATATCCTGGTTCAGGCTGACAGTCTGTGGGTGGTAAAGATGTTCTACAGCTTCCAAGATAAACAGAATCTCTACCTGCTCATGGAGTTCCTACCTGGAGGTAAGAGAATTAAAACCACAGAAAATCTGACTATCACTTTAATCTCTGTGTTCAGGAGCTGTTAATCCATCTGTCTGCCTGTGTGTCTGTATATGTGTGTGTGTTACTTTTTGTGTTTCTGGGTGTCTGTGTATGTACGTGTGTTACTGTCTGTGTGTCTGTCTGTCTGTCTGTGTTTGTGTGTGTGTGTGTGTGTGTGCGTGTATGTCTGTATGTGTATCTGTGTGTCTGTCTGTGTGTTTGTGTGTTTGTCTGTGTGTCTGTGTATTTGTGTGTCTGTCTGTGTATCTGTCTGTGTGTATGTCTTGTGTATCTGTCTGTGTGTCTGTCTGTGTGTCTGTGTATTTATGTGTCTGCCTGTGTGTCTGTTTGTATGTCTGTGTATCTGTCTTGTGTATCTGTCTGTGTGTATGTCTGTGTATCTGTCTGTGTGTCTGTGTATTTATGTGTCTGCCTGTGTGTCTGTGTATCTGTTTGTATGCCTGTGTATCTGTCTGTGTGTATGTCTGTCTGTCTGCATGTGTCTGTCTGTGCGTATGTCAATGTGTCTGGCTTTGTGTCTGGTTGTCTTTTTTGTCTGTGTGATTGTGTGTCTGTGTATCTGATTATGTGTTTATCTCTATGTCTGTGTTACTGTCTGCGTATGTTACTGTCTGTGTCTGTATGTTACTATCTGTGTGTGTGTCTGTTTGCGTTACTGTTTGTTTGTGTTACCGTGTGCTCCCCCTGTAGGTGACATGATGACTCTGCTGATGAAGAAGGACACACTGTCGGAGGAGGAGGCTCAGTTTTACGTGGCTGAAACTGTTCTGGCCATCGATTCCATTCATCAGCTGGGCTTCATTCACAGAGACATCAAACCAGACAACCTGCTGCTGGACTCAAAGGTCTCACGCACTCACTCACTCACAAACATGCGCACACACACACACAGGCATATACATACACACACTAACATACACATACACATACATACTAACACAGACACACACACACACACACACACAGATAGTAACATACAGACACAGACACTAACATACGCAGACAGTAACACAGACAAAGAGATAAACACATAATCAGATACACAGACACACAATCACACAGACAAAAAAGACACACACTCTCTCACACTCATACCCACACACATACTCTCACTAACACATACACACACACACACACACACATACACAGTGATACTTGTAATATCTGCAGGTGTACAGTTTCACACTGGAGCCCATCTGTTTATCAGCAAACCTCTTTTAGCCTCCCATTCAAACCCAACCCCCACAGCACCACCACTGACCAGGGGTTTATGAAAAAGTGGCCAGCAGGGCAGAGCTACAAGGTGTTTCTAATAAAGTGGCCAGCAAGGAGGAGCTACAGGGAAAGGTTTCTAAAAGTGTCCCACAAGGAGGCGCTACGGGGAGGGGTTTCTGATAAAGCGGTCAGCAAGGAGGAGCTAAAGGGGAGGGCTTTCTGATAAAGCGGTCAGCAAGGAGGAGCTACAGAAAGGTTTTTCTGATAAAGAGGCCAGACAGTGTAGGATGGGGGGCTGATGAACAGACGGGCTGCGGTCTGTAATTGTACACCTCTAAAGAACACCTGCAAGGTGGGTGTTTCTGATAAAGTGGATGGGAGAGTGTAGATATCAGAACAGAAAACAGAGCAGCACTAAAGCTCCCACACCCTCTTCCTCTTCTGCTTTTCTCTTCCGTTTTGCAGTTCAAGATCAGTTCACTCTCTCTCTTTCTATCACTTAAGTATAACTTCAGCGGAAAAGCCCACTGCTTAACACACACACACAGACATACACACACTGCAGAACACACAATCAAAACAACACAAAATAATAAATAACATTACGCACTGCAGTAACTCAACATCACCTAAATTTTCTGCTGTTCTGTTCAATAAATGCATCAAACATCCACCTGAAATCTCAAACACTTGAACACCTCTCTGATTTTAAAATCATGTTTAAGCAAAGATCTGGTGATAATATACATTATTCATCATTTCATACCTAAAAATACCAAAAATGGCAGGCAAAATATAATTCAAACATTTGTCAACCACTAAATGCTGAAATGATTTAAAAAAATATAGCTGTGCAGCAATGAGCATGCCAAAGAGTACTACAGGGCAGAGTCATCACAGCAACTTTATCCAATCATATTAAAAGGGTGACTGTGTTTGTGTGTGTGTGTGTGTGTGTGTGTATGTGTGTGTTACAGGGTCATGTGAAGCTGAGTGATTTTGGTCTCTGTACTGGTCTGAAAAAAGCCCACCGGACCGAGTTCTATCGGAACCTCAGCCACAGCCTGAACTCCGACTTCAGTGAGTTCACACTCAGGACTACATCACACACATGCCCACAACACTACATAACCCAGCATGCCCATCACACTACACAGCCCAACGTGCCCACAGCACTACATTGCCCAACATGCCCACAGCACTAAATGTTATTGACAGGCTGCTGCACCCACAGTGTGGAAAGGGGAAAGTGTGGAAAGTTGACCATACACACACAAGTAAACACATATTCAATATATATTTACATACGTTTTATATTATACTGATGTGTTGTATAGCTTTTATTCTATAGGTTATGTTGCTCTTACTTTTGTACTGTCCACTTGCTGCCGTCACAATGCTCCACAATTTCCCACTTATGGGACTAATAAAAGGGATCTTACCCAGAATGCCCACAACACTAGTTATTGTGGAGAAAAGTGCTCTGAGCAACTCCTGCTGTTTGCTTTAAAAACAACTTTGGTCTTTTTGGAGAGATGAACTGACTTAACATGGACACCAGAGGGTGCAGTTCTGCACTTCTCTCCCGCTGACCTGCTCTTGAATTAGCTGTTTGCGTGTGTGTGCGTGCGTGCGTGTGCGTGCGTGTGCGTGTGTGTGCGTGTATACACACTCTCTTCCACAGCTTCTCAGAACATGAACTCTAAGAGGAAAGCAGAGACATGGAAGCGAAACAGGAGGCAACTGGTAATGTGACAGATAAAAGTGAAAGTTTGTTTTACACACCATCATACAGTGTGAGGAACCACAGTAAGCCGAGTTCTTATTCAGCAGTTCCTTTCCACCTTAAATAGTGCAGGATTTTCAATGTAAGGTTTAAATTTAAGGCGCAATGGATGCTAACTGGTGGGATATAAGCTTCTGTTATGTGAGAGCTTGTAGCTTTAATCATTCAGTTGAGTGGGCATTCCACAAATTCAGCAACTCGTTACTTTGTGTTGTGATTTGTTCTTGTATTCGCTCTGGTTGTTCCACCTGACTGCAGAGCCACAGGTTCAGAGCAGAAGAGCAGAAGTGTCTTGTACAGCGCTCCATCTGTCATTTGGTGCATCAGCTGTTGAGATGCAGACCGAGTTTAGTGTGATTTAGTTACTGATGGACTGTCAGATATAACTATAAAACTCTTTGAATAAAGGTGACGCTGTATCGACTGTAATCCTGAATCTCCATAAACCTGCAAAGTTGATCAGCAGTTACAAGTGTTAGAGTGTTTAGTGTTCGCACTGGTGTGATGCTACACTTTAATGGAAAATAGTCAGGCGACACAATCGCGTGACACTAGGCTTTGATGGAAAATAGTCTGGCAGTGCAACCATTAGATGTTCGGGAGGTATGTTAATAGGTGTAGCTGCTGTTTGGTGTGTGTGTGTGTAATGCAGGTCTGCTCTGGTCTCAGGCTTTCTCCACCGTGGGGACACCAGACTACATCGCCCCTGAGGTCTTCATGCAGACTGGATACAATAAGCTCTGTGATTGGTGGAGTTTGGGAGTCATCATGTACGAGATGCTGATTGGTAGGAACATCACTGACACTCTTGTGTTTGTGATTTCTTTGATTTTATTTATCTGTTTATTTATTTCTATATTTGTGTCATTAATTTTGACATTGATTAACACAAATTTCTGTCAGTGTTAGCCAACCTACTCATTTTCAACCGTTGGTCATTAGTTATAAAATAATCAAAATAATCCAATGACAGGTTACATCCAGACATACATTCTAATAAATATAAATAAATGTGTGTGTGTGCAGGTTACCCCCCGTTCTGTTCAGAAACTCCTCAGGAAACGTATAAAAAAGTGATGAACTGGAAGGAGACACTGATTTTCCCCCCCGAGGTCCCGATTTCAGATCGAGCAAAACACTTAATCCTCAGGTCAGTACAAAACACGACACATTTAATCCTTAGATCAGTGCTAAACATCACACACTTGATCCTCGGGTCAGTACTAAACACTACACCCGTAATCCTTAGTTCAGTACTGAACATCAAAAACTGTACAAACAGAGTTATGGCGTAATGTATGTGTGTATGTGTGTTTGTGTGGGTGTGTGTGTAGGTTTTGCTGTGAATCAGATCATCGTATTGGAGCTGCAGGAGTGGAGGAGATAAAGAGGAACCCGTTCTTTGAGGGAGTCGATTACGACCACATAAGGTTCAAGCTTCACATACATTTGTGTTTGTTGGAATAACAGAAATGTACCATTTATCTAGAACTGTGGGGTTATCTAGGCTCGACTTCTAATGTCTTGCTGTAGTGTTATATTCAAGGGCTCTTGATGTGGGGGTTTATCGAGAACTTTCATAAGAGGATTCATACTGTGGAGTTTGGAATCTGGAATCCTCATGTAAATTTGAACTGAAATAGCTAGTACTTGTGTTCTGCAGGGAGAGACCTGCCGCAATTCCTATTGAGATCAAAAGTATCGATGACACCTCAAACTTCGACGAGTTTCCTGAGTCAGACATCCTGCAGCCCACTGGTGAGACACACACACACAGACACAACATACACATACATACACATACATAGATAACACACAAATAAAGACACACATACACACGCACACACAATAACTCTCTCTCTCTCCCTCACTTATATATTTATATGTGCACAGTAATGTGCAAAAATCTTGAGCCCCCCACCATCAGTGATCCCAAACAATCTGCCTCCCCAAAGCCCAAAGAACAGCTTCAGAGCGCCCTTCAAGAAGCCTGGAGAACTATTGCTGAAGACACTTAAAGAAATGACCAGAAAGCTTGTCTAAGAGTTGTGAACAGTGGTCATAACAGTGCTCAGAACAAATACTGACTTTTAGAATTCTGTTTAGAATTCACCACACTCTTGTGTTTTTTAATACAGAATATAAAGGAATGAGGTGGGAGCTCAAGACTTTTACACAGTACTGTATCATGTTCATTTATGTATCGTCAAGCTGATGCCCTGTGTCCCTCTGTGTGTGTGTGTGTGTGTGTGTGTAGCGTCAGCGGTGGTCAGTGCGGAGTCGGACTATAAGAATAAAGACTGGGTGTTTATTAACTACACATACAAGCGTTTTGAGGGTCTGACGGCTCGGGGACCCATTCCAGCGTATATGAAGGGAGGAAAGAGATGAGCACAGCGCCCGTGCCTGCAGTCTGCACACACTCCAATACACATGCATTCAACACACACTAACTCTGTACACACTCAACACACACTCCCTCAACACACAATCAGGACACACTCAACACACACTCAACACACTCCACCACTGACTCGCTTAGTACACAGTCAACACACACTCTCTCAGCACACACTCCATCAACACATACTCAACAAATACTCAACACACACTCAGCACACATTCACTCAGTACTCACTTAACACACACTCAACACACTCCAACACTGACTTAACACACAATCAACACACTCCAACACTGCCTCACTTAGTACACACAGCACACACTTCCTGAACACACTCCGTCAACACGTACTCAACATACATTCCCTCAACACACATTCACTCAACACACTCATTTAACACACTGCCTCACACATGCTCTCTCAACACTGACTCATCACACTAACTCGGCACACATTCCCTCACACACACTCCCTCAACACTCACTCACTCAACACACATTCAACACATGCTCACTCAATATACACTCACTTAACCTGCACTGAACCCTGACTCACCCCCCACAAACACTCCCTCAAAAGACATTGAGCACACACACACACACACTCTCCGTGGGGAGATATATTAAATGCTGGGTTTTCCTGGAAGCTGTATAACCATCTGTTTTTTTCTGCTCTTTGTAAAATCTTATGTATATTTTTGTAGTTCTTTCTGCTCCTCCAGTTTATTTTTGTATTTTCTGTCCTGAACGTTTACTCTGTGCCTCCCTCAGTCAGTTTTGGGTGGTCAGATGCTCCAGCGCTGTCCTACTGGATCTGCTTCTCCATATTTTCTTCCTGATGTTCTAGACGTTGAGGACAGAATGGGTGTGGACTGAAATGTTCCTGTGAAGGGGAGCACCGATGTACTCTCATTCCAAGGTTTCTCTGAAGCTCTATTTATTGTGTCTGTTCATGATTTGTGTTATTTTTATGGTACGATGTGGTGCAGGAGTTTATTAAATCTGATCTTCTGTGTTTTATATGAGGACACACCTGTTTATAATCTGATTTTATTTCTGTATTCTGTCCATAAAATGTGCTTAAAAACTGGTCAGAGTGACTGTGGTCCTTATTTCTCCTACCCACCTTTAAAGGCAAACTCCAGTGTTTCTCCATCCTGGTCTCGATCTGCAGCGATTCTCAGTTCCCACAGACAGAACCGTCAACAACAACTTTAAACTCACTGATAATGGAAGCCAGTGGGCAAATCTTTAAAGGGAAACTCTAAACTCACTTATAATAGAAGTCAATGGGCAAACCGTTTAAAGGGATGCTCTAAAGTTTCCTTAATTGGGTTTATGTTTTTACACTGTCCAATTTGAAACACAACCATTTAAAGACACTTTAAGTACATAATTTTATTCTTTACACTTTTGCTAGTAGAAAACTATCTGCCATTTGCATATCAGCATCATTAGGAACACATTTAAAGGATGTTTCAATCAATTCTAAAAATTCTTTATTAAAAATTCTGTTGTAATGAAATTCTTTTGGAGCAATTCAAATATGAGCAACACATTTATGACATTACAAGTCAACCCCCTGTATGTCTAAGGCAGCACGTAGGTGGGATACTAAAGCAGGGCAGCGTTTACCCCACTTCTTATGCAAAAGTTATGTAAAAGCAAAAATAGTTTTACAATTATAGACTTTTCTGCATCTGTCACCTGTGCTGTGGGCAACAATAAAGGGCTTTAAATCTGGCAATATCATCATTAGTGGATTCATCCACCTAAATCTGTTTTAAAGGAACAATATCATGAAAAACCACGGAATGGAATCATGGAATTTGCCTCTCCATTAATTAAGCCTGTTGTGAATCAACTGTTTTTGTAATGTCACAAAACAGTTATTTTTGACTGGTTTTTTGAGAGTGCACAATACAGACCAGCCAATCAGAACAGAGCTCAATTACATATCTCAGTGTTAAAGACACAGTAACAGACACAGTCTGTTTAATTTAGAGGACAGAAAAATAAAGTAAAAGATTGTGGGATATGGGCCCTTTGATTGTTTTCAGTAAACTGGTGGAGGCCCATTATGGGAGGGGGCAGGTCTAGTCTCTGGCACGTCTGAACTGTGTGTGTGTGATGGAGTTTACACCAGGCTGAGTATTTTGTCTGAGTGAGTGGGCGTGGCTGGCACTCTGGCCCAGCTCCCAGCTCGTGTGTTCAGAAGGGCCACTGCGTTTCTCTCCAGATTGGCGAGGCTCAAGTGCAGTGCCGCCGCCAGCTCTGCCTTTACCACACCCACAAACCTGCTGTCTGCAGCCAGTGAAGCCACACCCCCCGCCTTCAGCACCTGTACACAAACAGGAGGTGACCATCACATGACCCCCTAATATGTACATGCATATATATATATATATAGATTAATTAATGGAATTAATCTAAATTAAAATGGCTCATTTGAATTCTGCCGAAGGCATTCAGAATGTGTGTGCTACCCAAATAATGACTAAAAGTAAGTC
>JBBPCY010057877.1:0-12653 GCA_037974405.1 Brachyalestes nurse
TTCAGGAAGCCTGGAGAACTGTTCCTCAAGAACACATTAACATACAAGAAAGTCTGGATCTCTGGAAGCAGAAATGAGGAGGGTGGCAAGACTTTGATTCACCAAAATAATGAAACTGAAGTTGTGAATTCTGATGAGAGGGTTTACCTGCTATGTTGCGCGGCATCAAGAGCGAGGAAGTGCATGCTGGGAAAAACCCGAGGCAGGGCATTGAAGTGAGGGGCTAGGTTGGCGGAGAACTGACACCAGGTGGTGTAGAAGAGGACCAGGGTGCACTCTGTGCTGTTGGCATTCAGGAAGTCCATCAGGTCCTTTAGGACACAGAAAAAAAAAAAAAAACAGAACACACTCAGACAGACAGACATTACAGTTCTGGATCCGCTCCCAGCTCAGGCTCGGAACCTCCACAGGACCCACGACAAAACAAACACTCAGGGCAGGTCATGATTTAAGACTCTGTAAAAACACCATTTGCTGTTACAGGATTTATGACTTTTGACCAGGGATGGGTATCGTCTGAATTTTTCCGGACAACTGTTTAAATAACAAACACTTTATTCAGAATGATTCAAACAGTTCACTGATTTGTTAACAATAAAACAATTAGTAATTTTACATTAAATAAATAACTGAAGAAAGTAACACCACATAAAATAAATGTTTATTTGGGCGAATCTCCACTAAAACTGGTCCTGGCAGAAACCACACACGTCCTGGCAGATGCATGTTTAACACTAGAACAGCTGACAGCGTCAACTGATGTAATTTCATCAGAATCAGAATCAGAATGGTGTCTATTGGCCTATTGGAGCTGCAGCAGCTCTGTAAGAGACATATGGGTGAGGTGTAGGCTCATGTTCACACGTATCTTTACAGATTGTTGTTGTTTTATGCTGTTGTGCTTGAGAGACACCATCAACCAGAATCAAATTCCTTGGATGTGTCGTTCACATACTGGGCCAATAAACGCGATACTGATTCGGTGACTGGCGCTGTACGCTGGGTTCTGGGTCTGAAGTCCGCTGGACCCTTGCTGTGTCTGCCGGCGGCTGCAGCACTAAAGGCTGAACAAACTGCAGCAGCGGCGCATCAGGAAGCATCTTGTGCGAAACTGGTCACGCAGCCGTTATGGTTATAGCCAGTTAGCTGCTGTTCTAGTGTTAAGATCCGATATACAGAATTAAAATGAAAAAAAACACCCCGGTACCGGGTATTTTCAAATCAATTCATATTGGGAACCTAATTTTGGTTCCCATCCCTACTTTTGACTGAATCTTCCTGTAAAAGAAATCTGTTTACACACACACACACACACACAGGAACTTGCACTAAATTTACTGGCTTTTCTAATGAATCGGGGTATTCATGTAATAAGTCAAAAGAATTTTAATCTTTAACCAATAAAGACCCCAACTGGATGAGGTATTTTTAAAGGCTTGTTTTCTACATTTCTCTGTTTCATTCTGACATTTGTGCACGCACCAAAAATGTAATTCATAGGGGTGTAACAATATAGTGGTGCAATATATCGCGATGCAAAAAAGTCACAATATGTATCGTAGAGTGTTGGCAATACATTTACGATATTCAAAATATCGTGATACATATCGTATCGTGACCTGGGCATATTGTTACACCTAGTAATTCATCATAATTCATTCTTACATTAACTCTTTTCAACCTCTGCTCATCCTTCAGACAAAGAAGGACAAACAGGCTGTTTTGTTAAAGACTTACTTAGATGTAAATGGTCTCTTTCCTGATTGGTTGTGCTGTATTACAGAAGCCAGTATGGAGTTTAACAGGCTGTTATGGGATGAATAAGATGATGAATGCACTGGTTTTGTGACATCACAACTGTGATTTAAAAACGGTTTGTTTTTGGAGCTCAGTTTCCTGATATGAACCGCATGGATGAGAGGACTGAATGAAACGTTCACAACGGTTACACACTTCAAGCTTATTTAAGTCCAAGAAAATGATCTGGTCCCATCTTGAGTCATCACAATCGCAAAATGTGGCAGTAAAATCATAACACTGACACTGTCCAGCCCCTATTGTGCAGCCCTAATGTACAACTTAAATTTTAGAATAAATTCTGTCCCGCCGATGGAGAGCAGATGGGTGTCATACCTGAGAGGCATTGAGGACCTGCACTGTGAAGTTCTCCAGTCCAGCGATGCTTCTTTTATCACAGCTCACTTTGTAGGTCTTGGCCGTTTCGGTGGAGTTCTGCTCGTCGGTGGCACCGAGGCCCGCCTTCCCAGGCTCCGCCTCCTCGCTACTCTTCTCCTCGGCCGACGCCGTGGCCCGACAGCCCTCGTCCTCACACGACCCCGTGACCCCAAACAGCGAGTCCTTCAGGCTCTGGGGAATAAGAGCTTGAATCCCTGCGGAGTCTACAGAAAGCTCCGCCCCCAGTGCCGCGTCCGCCATCTCTGCCGTCTTAAACTGCCTCTGGGGCGGAAGGGCAGAGTCGTCCGACTCGAACCGGGGACTCTCTCCATCAGCGTCCACGTCTGGCCAATCAGGAGCTCCAAGCTCAGGAGGTTCACTCTCACCTGCAAACAAACAAACAGCGGCTGATTATTGTCTCTTTGTAAAAGTAGGAATCTCAGAGAATCTCAAGCTGAAAGGTGTTGAAGGCACTAAAGAAATCTAAGAACGTAATCGTAATCCTCAGGGATCCACTTGGGTCATTAAGATGGCTGTAAGCTTGGTGTAGCAGGTAGCTGATGGCATCGTCCACTCCAGTCTTGGCTTGGTGGGCGAACTGGAGGGGATCTTGCATTGACCAGGGGGCGGAGAGTGTCCAGGACCAGTCTCTCAAAAACCTTCATGCTGTGTGAGGTGGGTGCAACTGGCCTGAAGTCTGATGGGGCACTGGAGCCCAGCTTCTTTCATACATATTCATATTTTCCACAGCATGGGCACTTTCTCAATACTAAGGAACAAGCTAAAGAACCTCAGCATTTCTCCATGTAGCTAGGAGACGCACAACTTGAGCACTTGTGAGCTTTATGCCATCTTGGCTCAGGACCTTGGCAGAATGGAATCTTTTTTTAAGGTGTGTGTGTAGTGTGTATATAGTGTGTGTAGTGCGTTAGTGTATTTGTACCTGTCTCTCTTCCACAGTGACTTTTTATATGTAGTGTGTATTGTGTATAGTGTGTATTGTTAGTATGTGTGTATATTGTGTATGTAAGTGTGTGCATTGTTGTGTGTATGGAGTATGAATATAGTGAATGTATGTGTGTGTATTAGTGCAATATTAGTGTATTTGTACCTGTCTCCGCAGTACCTCTGTTGTATTGTGTATATAGTGTATTAGAGTGTATGTATTGTGTGTTTTTATTGTGTATCTGTCTCCATAGTTTTGTGTATGTGGGGTGGGGGTAGCTCAGTAGGTAGGAAACTTACCTCCGGACCAAGGGGTCATGGGTTCGCATCCTTACCTCCAGACTAAGAGGCCATGGGTTCAAATCCAACCCTCAGCATACCACCACTGGGTCCTTGATCAAGACCCTTAACCCCAAGTTGCTCCAGGGAGACTGAAAGTCGCTTTGGTGTGTGTAGTGCGTAGTGTATTTGTAACGTTACCTGTCTCTATTCCACAGTGACTCTTACGCGCGCTCTCTCTGTGTTTTCAGTGTATTTGTACCTGTCTCCACTGTGTTTGTCTCCGCTGTGGTGTGTATGTATTATCAGTGTATTTGTACCTGTGTTGTATGTATTGTGTATTATCAGTGTATTTGTACCTGTCTCCGAAGTCACTCCGCTCCAGACCGCGGTGAATAAAACTATCGCCCCCCAGATCACCCAGCGCCCGTACACCATGGTCACATCCTCAGCGGAATATCAGCAGTCATGTGTTCACGTATAAACCAATAAACAAATAAACAAATAAACTATAACGTTCGGTCCGAGGCAGCTGCAGCAACACACAGCAAAGACACTTCCGCTCACGTGTTCTCTCGCGAGATTTTACGGATGGGATTAGTTTACGCTCTCTCTCTCTCACTCACTCACTCACACACTCTCTCTCTGTATATATCCAATGTTTTTGTTCAGAACTTGCATATACATTTCTCTTTATATATATATATATATATATATAATATATATGGCATTGAGTAAGTGTGTGTGTGTGTGTGTGTGTGTGTGTGTGTGTGTGTGTGTGTGTCTGTGTGTGTCAAAGGAAACGCTGTAGAAGGACAGAGTTCTGGCCGGACAGTCCACACACGCTCCTTCTCCGTTAGAGCTGAACAGAGGAGGAGGGAGAGCAGTTCTGTTATTATAGTGAAGAACAGAGTATCTGTTGTTATAGCAGGACGGACTTTTCCTTCCATCCAGACTGACAGCCATCACTCCTTCCTGACTAATTTACAGGCCAGGACTACAGAGGCTAGCTGGTAATTACAGCATCTGAGTAATCTACAACTTATATTTAAAGGTAAACAAAAAATTTGCATGTTTATTGATTCTAAATTAGCTAATGGAGAAAAAAAGGTGAGACAGCGTAGCTCAGTGCTGTGGTGCAGTTTCACTGGACCTCAACCACAAAGCTTCATATTCACGTCAGTACAAATTAGGCGATTTCAAAACAGCTGCAAGTTTAATATATAATACACAAAAGTCAAAGTAACAAGTGATATTTCGGATATGAGGAGTGGTCATGTTGCATTAAGAATTTATGAAGCATTTAATGTTGACAGGCAGACTCATGCAGGAAGGCCTCGATCGTTTCGAACTCTTGGTGCCGTGGGTCACCCATCTCCGAAATATCCAGAACATCCCTTTTGGTTCCTTGTATGAGGAGACTTGGGTTCCCCTGGGCTTGCACCAGATTTTAGAACTGTGGAAGCACTGAATGGATTTTGAATACAAAAATATAAAGGCACTACATCCTGCATCAGCTCAACGTTCAAGTTCTTAGAATGTTCTGAAGATACAATGTTCCTCATGCTCACAAAGATCATTGGTTCATTAGAATTATCAAGATGTTTCATTTCTAAATTAAAACCTCCAGCTGACATTACTTGACGGACAGCAGATCCTCATTAGATGATCATTGTGAACATGGGGCCATACTTAGTATTCAAGTAAGTTTAACACGTTAAGGCCTTTAGAATTCTGCGCAGAAGAGTCAGTGGGATCATGTCTGGCCCCCAAGCCTCCCGTTAGTTTTCCTCAGACCGATGCTCAGCTCCCCATTTCTATGTCCCCTGCCCTCTGGCTCCACGCTGTTCTGTTGGTCAGCTCTTCGGCGGCAGCACGTTAGCCTGGAAGTGGCCCTGGTTGGTGATGTTGCCAGCAGGAAAATAGCGAGCCACCACGAAGGTAGAACCATCCGACGCCACGGCTTTACCCACGCCCAGCTTCTTCGAGCTCTTCCACACCATCGCAGTGAAGTGACCTGAAGCAGAAACCACTCTTAAAGCAGATGTTCTCCTAACGTAGGAGCGATTTCTAGGTTTTCAAACAGAGCTGCTCACACAGAGAATACCATGCTACAGTTTTTTTTAAAAAGTACCAAAATGATACTATGGAAGGGCCATTTTTATTTTGGGAAGAACATATTTGAAAGGTTAAAGAAACACAAAAAGTTAAAATAAACGTGAATCTAAAATCTTCTTGATACATATATTTCCTCATTTTGAGATGGTTGTAAGAACTACTTTCTTAATCCAGGTTCCAAAAACCATAAAACTGGAACCTTCAAGTACTTCAGTATTTGGAAAAATGACATCTGATCTACACCAGCAGTGTAACCTGTCACATTCATATAAAATAAATAGAACTTACACATTCTAAATGTAGATATTTTAACAAGAACTGGACTTTGGGCTTCAGTTTCTAGTGCACTAGGAATTAAAACAGGCTCCTGCACCCAAGTTCTGAGGTTCAGCCTTGTGAGGGAACATCAAGATACATGACTGGTTTGCACAGGTCTTTAAGAACACACAATTATTTAAGAATGTAAACTCAAGCTGATATTTTCTCTCGTTTCATACAGTTATTCTGTTATACTGGTTACACTGGTTATACTGTTTTATACTGTTTACACTGGTTATACTGTTTACACTGGTTATACTGTTTTATACTGGTTATACTGTTTACACTGGTTATACTGTTTACACTGATTATACTGTTATACTGTTTATACTGGTTATACTGTTTTATACTGTTTATACTGGTTATACTGTTTACACTGGTTATACTGTTTACACTGATTATACTGTTATACTGGTTATACTGTTTTATACTGTTTATACTGGTTATACTGTTTACACTGGTTATACTGTTTACACTGGTTATACTGGTTATACTGTTTATACTGGTTATACTGTTTTATACTGTTTATACTGTTTATACTGGTTATACTGGTTATACTGGTTATACTGGTTATACTGTTTTATACTGTTTATACTGGTTATACTGTTTATACTGTACACTGGTTATACTGTTTACACTGGTTATATTGGTTATACTGGTTATACTGTTATACTGGTTATACTGTTTATACTGTTTACACTGGTTATACTGGTTATACTATTTTATACTGGTTATACTGTTTACACTGGTTATACTGTTATACTGTTTTATACTGTTTTATACTGTTATACTGGTTATACTGTTTATACTGTTTACACTGGTTATACTGGTTATACTGTTTACACTGGTTATACTGGTTATACTGTTTACACTGGTTATACTGGTTATACTGTTTTATACTGTTACCTTGGTTATACTGGTTATACTGGTACCTTGGTTATACTGGTTATACTGTTTTATACTGTTACCTTGGTTATACTGGTTATACTGGTACCTTGGTTATACTGTTATACTGTTTACACATTTTATTTTACGTATATTTATATACAATGCACAGAGAACTATCCACACATGACGGGTTAAATCTCAATCTACTCTTATTTGTTTGTTTTATAATGTTTTATGTCTGTTGCACTGTATGTCCTCTGTGGAACCTGAACTTCTCCATTTCATCTCTCTGTAGACTGGATATGGCCGAGATGAAAAAGTTCAGTTTGACTTTGGTTCTGTGTGTGTGTGTGTGTGTGTGTTTTGTGCTTAATATAAACCTCATGACAACTATGTGACTGTGAAGCTAAATATTTATGTGCCGAGAGACGAGGTAAAAAAGGATCAGATGGAATTTAGAACATCTTTTTTTCTTCCTCTTACTAATGGGACATCAAAGCTGCCGGTTCTGGTTGAAGGAAGAGTGATCGGGGGGATGTGACCCAGCTGTGGGGGTGTGGTATGTTGGGTTACTCATTACTCAACATCTTTGGACATCTGGAACTGTCCCACACAGATCTAATGAATCATGAGTGCTCTCACACAGCGTCCTGGGACTAAATATCCTTCTGCAAGACATGCTGCAACCCAGCCTCTCTCTCCGGCCTAATCTCTAACAGAGATGGGGACTCGAGTCAGAGACTCGGACTCGAGTCGCACTTAAGTTGCAAAAACAAAGACTTGTGACTTGACTTTAGACTTGCCCTCAACGACTTGAGACTTGACTCAGACTTGGGTGTTGTGAGTCATAAACACTGTTCATTTCATGGAATTTTTATTTATATCTCCACTCTTTCCAACGACCCCTCGTTTGCCATAATAACCCCCGAAAACCGCTCATCTCGCCCCGGTGTCCCATTACTTTTGTCCAGTGGTTCCCAAACTTTCTCTGCAGGGCCCCCCTTTTCTAGATAGGAACATTAATGAACACCCCCACCCCCCTTCAAACTGCACAGGTTCAGATTCAAACTTTATTTGAAAAACAGCTCCCTTTTCTAATTGAACAAAGCAAATGCAATAACAAATGGTGCATTTTCACCACTGTGGGAGAAATAAAGAGCAAACTGAAGTTATAAACAAGAATAAACAACTGTCTCCACAAAAATGGCTGGGAATATTAACCAGGTCCCAGTCAGGAAAAAATTTAAAAGAGGATCATCTCAAGTCTCACACTTGAACATGTTTTTGCTAGCAGCGCTGGAGTGGAGCGTAGGCTCTCCCATTGGTGCGCCCCTCTGCAATACCTCTGCGCCCCCAGTTTGGGAACCACTGACACCACCTAACCTACTGACAGTATTAGAGAGATCCAGCCTCCACAGTGTGATCAGTGCAACGACACTGGAGTTCGAGAAGTCTCAAGAGGATCAAATTCTAGATCAAATTCGAGATCGAATTATAGATCAAATTCGAGATCGAATTATAGATCAAATTCGAGATCGAATTATAGAATTTTCAGCCAAGCATTTGTGTACAATCCAGTTCATTCATCATGGTTGGGAACTTAACACAGCTACAAACTGTACACACAGTGAACAGAAAAAGGGAAAAGTGCTCTCTTAATTTTGTCCATGGCTGTTCATTTGACAATAAGCATGAAAAGTTCAGTTTAAGCCTGTGCAGTATTATCTGATATGCATGTCTAACACTCTGATTTATTTCTGATAGAAATGATAAGAAAAGTGTTTTACAGTTTTTCCAGTCTGTTCCTGGATTATGGATGTGGGAGAGAGTGAAGGACAGTAAACTTTACTGCAGTTCTCAGTGGTTCGAAGTCCCTCGACATTAAGAAACTGAACTGAATTGTCTCTTTAAAAGGTGGTGTTTTAATGTAGCGCCCCTCAGTCCATGACTGACAGGAGCCGATGGTCAGGAAGAGATGACAGTGCTGATGCAGCAGTATCACTGCAGTATTACGCCTCGAGGTGTTTTCCCTCGACCCTAGGCTAATAAATTCAGCCATTCACCCGGGGGTGCTCTACACCCGGGGGCACTCTCCACCTGGGGGCGCTCTCCAGCGGAACCTGACGATTCGGAGACTGTTGGTCCCAAGGCTGCTGAAGTTCAATATTACAGAAAAAATCAATTTCCCAACTTTTCCTGAACTCTGATAAACCTTCACAATGTACCAGTTACTCCATTAACTCCATTAACTATATGAGCTACATTAACTCCATTAACTATATTAACTTCATTAACTCCATTAACTATATTAACTATATTAACTTCATTAACTATATTAGCTACATTAACTCCATTAACTATATTAACTTCATTAACTATATTAACTCCATTAACCATATTAACTATATTAACTCCATTAACTCCATTAACTATATTAACTATATTAACTATAATAACTCCATTAACTATATTAGCTACACTAACTCCATTAACTACATTAACTACATTAACTCAATTAACTATATGAACTCAATTAACTATATTAACTCCATTAACTCAATTAACTATATAAACTCCATTAACTATATTAACTTCATAAACTCCATTGACTAAATTAACTCCATTAACTATATTAACTCCATTAACTCAATTAACTATATAAACTCCATTAACTATATTAACTCCATTAACTATATTAACTCCATTAACTATATTAACTTAATAAACTCCATTAGCTATATTAACTCCATTAACTACATTAACTTCATTAACTCCATTGACTAAATTAACTCCATTAACTATATTAACTTCATTAACTCCATTAGCTATATTAATTCCATGAACTATATTAGCTCCATTAACTCCATGAACTATATTAACTCCATTAACTCCATTAACTATATTAACTCCATTAACTCCATTAAATATATTAACTACCTTAACTCCATTAACTATATTAACTACATTAACTCCATTAACTATATTATCTTCATTAACTCCATTGACTAAATTAACTCCATTAACTATATTAACTCCATTAACTATATTAACTATATTAACTCCATGAATTCCATTAACTCCATTAACTATATTAACTCCATTAACTCCATTAACTATATTAACTCCATTAACTCCATTAACTTCATTAACTATATTAACTATATGAACTATATTAACTCCATCATATCTGATGAATCTGAGATTATTTTTTGGTGAAGTTAAGAGGTCCAAATTACGGAAGAAGTCAATTTTCCCAGCTTTTCTTAAACAGGAGTTTAATGTGATATATAAACACTGTTAAACCTTAAAAGTGTACCAATAACTCCATAAACTCCAGTAACTCTGATGAGCTGGAGGTGTTTTTGGTGAAGTTAAGAGATTTTTTTTAATGTAATGTGTTAAAACCTTCAGATGTACCGTGCACTCCTCGGTCCACACTGCCCCATCCAAAACACGCCTGTTTTGAATTAATTGCTTTTATGATGTCATAAAACCATTTCAGCCTCCAGCTCTAATCAGAGCTCACTTACATCTATCAGTCTTAAAGATACAGTAACATTAAAAGCAGCCTAATTCATTTTCAGGGAAAAAGAAAAGGTGGCGTAAAATTAGAGGACTGTTTAACCCACACAAACGATGTAAGTGGGCCTTGGGGGAAAAGAGGAAAAATATGCTGATACACGTCAGTCTGTCCTTTAATAACCAATTTTAAAACGTAATTATAATATTTAAGTACATGATATAATACGTATTTGATCTTTAATTCGTCAGCCTCAGAGTACAGACCTGAATATTTATGTATGTACATACTTACATATTTTACTTTTTCATGTGTGCGTTTTAGAAATGTTCAGATTTGTGTTTAATTTAAAATAGTACTTACTTTTATACTTATTTCTCCTTTACTTTACTTGTACTTTTTTTTTTACTTGTGTTTTAGAATTTTTTCAGGTTTGTGTTTTATTTAAAATGATGTACAGTATGTATGTATTTTATTTAGTTATTTATTATAAAGTATGTACCAGGGTGTTTGATGTATATATGTTTTATATGAGTATATATTAACATTAAAGTAAACAGTATGAAATGTGAACAATGTCATAAACAACCTCCAGCTGTCCCAGAACTCTCTATAATTCAGGAATCCACTTAACTTAGACCTTAAAGGGGAAAATACAATTGAAAACATATTTTTCTTTCTTTGTTTTATGTAGCTTTATTTGTATGTGAACATTGCAAACACTGAAAACATTGTGAATCTTTCAAAACCTGTCAGTGTTTTTGTGATGTCAAAACCAAATAGACCCTCATATATCAGCCTGATCTCCAGTACTTTATTTTGGGAAATGAGCGAAAATTAATTAAATACAGAATCACACAAATGTCATTAGGAAATGTAAACTGTGGGCTTTAATGGGTGGTTTCCATTTTTTATTTATTAATCTGCATAATTAAATGGACAGTGGGTTTGGTGTAGAAATTTACAAACTCAGATTCCAGTAGAGTGATAGTGAATGGCACCAGACGTCTCAACGTCTACAACACTAATAAACCATTTTACTTACAGTCCAAACCCACCAGTGAGCCTTTTGATGATGGTAAAACAGTTTTCTTCTAGGACCACTTTCCCCTCATAACATGCTGCATGTATCCCTCCGAAACCTCAAAATGACCTTGAAACGATGTTTCGGGCATCAGGCAGTGAACCAGTAATCAAGATTCAAGATTCAAGATTCTTTATTTGTCGCATGCATACAAGAACGACAGGCAGTGAAATGTATGCTGAACTGCTATTTATATGGCTGTGCAAACTTTATAAAAAATAAGTTTAATTTAAAAAAAAACAAAAATTATTTTAAAAATAAATAGAAGTACAAATATTAAAGTAAGTATCATTTTAAATTTAGTAACACAAATTTGAACATTTCTAAAACAAAAAAAGTAAAATAGCTTAAACAAGGCGCAAACACAAGGTAGAGATAAAACAATCATTTAAAGGCACTTCAGACGTTCGGTTCCATTCACCCCCACTGTAAGGAGCGAAATTGCACATGATAATAATATTGTGAATATTGGGGACTGCATGGACGCAGGTGAGTAAATGTACCATTTAAAACAATATTTACAGACTTTAACCCAGAAAAGTGTTGATATGGGCTCTTTAATATTGCGAATCGAGTAAAACCAAAACACTGACATCTTGTCCGCATTGTGCAGCTCTAGAGGAAATCGGTTTTCTTCTCGTTATTCTCTCAGAACTTTTATTCCCTCGAAACTTTCGAAACTTGTAAACCTGTAATCATTTAAAGGCACTTCAGACGCTCGGTTCCTTTCACCACCACTGTAAGTAGTGACATTTCACACGATAATAATATTGTAAATAAGCTGTTGCACATAAGTAGTGATACTTTACAGGATAAGACTATTGCACATGATGATAGGATACTGCACGTACTGAGAATGATCTGTGTGATTGCACTCATTACTGTGAGCTGTTTTATGCGATGGCCCGTTTTGTCTTTTTCAGGCCATAGAGATTTCTCCTATGACACTCCTATGAAAAGTTCTAATGAAAGCTGTGGGCGTGCGAGCTTTGCTGTGGCCTGCGGCGGAGTCTCTCACGGCTCCCGGCATATAGAAGGCAGAGCTGGGGCGTCAATAATTCAGACGGAGGAAACTTCGTCAAAGCCACATCAGATCTGTGAGACCTGAGAGGGTTCATCACTCATTCATCACTAATACTGTCATCATGTCCACAGGGAAACTGGGGAACACTCACCTTCACTTGTCTGTCAACTTTTACTCACAAAGGATTTTAAATATAGCATGGCATACATTATATGGACAAAAGTATCTGCGGACCCAGTTTGGGGAAGAACCTTTTCTATTCCAGCAGGACTGTGTCCCAGAACACAAAGCAGCTCCATAAA
>JBBPCY010057917.1:0-12651 GCA_037974405.1 Brachyalestes nurse
GGTATGAAGAGGTGAGATTTATTAGGCTGCAAGTGATCAGACAGTTCTTAAAGTTGATGTGTTGAAAGTAGGAAAAATTGGGCGAGTAAAATGATCTGAGTGACTCAAGGACAAAACTGTCCTCCTCTGGGGTGTTCCTGGTATGCAGAGGTTAGTACCTACCAAAGGAGGAGGAAAGGGATGACAGAACACCTTTAGAGGTCTCGTAGATCCATGTCTTGGCGGGTCAATGTTATGGCTGATCAGTGTGTGTATGAAAAAACAAGCAAGTATGACTGCTTTTCTTCTGGTAGCAGGTGTTATGATGACAGTCCTGAAAACAGACCCTGTTGTCTAAAACACCTGCGCTGTTAGGATTTGTTCTGTTTCATTTAGTGTAAAGTAGATATTTGTCATATATGAACACGCAGTGCGATTCATTCTCTGCATTTAACCCATTCACGAAGTGAAGCAGTGGGCAGCCAGTATTGCAGCACCCAGGAAGCAATGCATGGGGACAGTACCTTGGTCAAGGATACCCCAGTGAGCATCCTGGGATTTGAACCCACAACCTTCTGATCACAGCTGCAACTCCTTAACCACCAGACCACCAGCTGCCCCCTGTATGAGCTCATAGTACTGTGTCCTTAATCACATCCAGTCTGTACCACATTATTGAGGATCTGGAAGTGATTTGAACATTCTGAGAGGAGTTTTGAAGTGAAGTGACCATTTGTCACACGTGAACACACCCCAACACACAGTCTGAAGAATGTGAAATTGTTTTCTGCATTTAACTCATTCACTAAGCAGCAGGCATCCAGGAACACAGGGCCCAGGGAGCAGTGTGTGGGGACGGTACCTTAATCAAGGGTACCTCAGTGGTGCCACTAACAGTCCTAGGATTCAAACCCACAATCTTCAGATCACAGGGCCAACTCCCTATCCACAAGGCCACCAACTGTCCATATTAACAAAAAAATGTGGGTGAATGTGTTTGTTAGCAAAGGTAGCTTCATAGCTGTAGTTCTAAACTAAAGAAAGCAACCTTTGGACTCCAAACATGTCTTGGCTGGTCGAGCACATCTGGTAAATTGTGTAAATCTGAACTATTAATTGAACCCAGGGTTTGTTTTTTTTTCAAATGATGTTCATTTTTACACAAAGCCTTCCAGCTTTGTAATAGCTCTCCAGTCAGGACTCAGCACTCGCGTTCTGTCTCAGTTCATAAATCTGGGTTCAAAAACGTGTTTATTCAAGCTTTTACTAATTCAGTGCTGTAGCCCGTCCGCTCTCATACACTTTTTTTGATGGAGAGGCGCTAGTATCCCGAAGAGCCCTTATGTCTCTGCTACCTTCTTTCATTCGCTGCACTCTATTAACCTTAAATATTGTGTCAGGTCACCTCAGGCTGAACTGTAAAATCAGAAAATGTCTTTGTGTGCATCTCACCCATTCACTAGCAGGTACAGGGAGGCAGCGTTTCCCAGCTTGCGTTTTGAAAACTTTACTGACCAAATGCTCATCCTAGAAAGGTAGAATATAAAAACATCTGGTCTCGCTTACAGAAAAACACATGACACACGTGGAAAAATACTGAACCTATGAAAAAATGTGATTGCATGAAAAGTCTGATAACATGAAAAAGTGAAATTGTACATTTAAAAAAATCACATGTAAACACGTGACTTGTTATAAGGTTGTGTTTGAAGTTTTCATGAATCGTAAAATATGTTTGATCTTCTCTGGTAAGTGTTCACATTTTATGCAACAGTGACATGTTTATTCAGACCAGTCCAACTTTTCAGTTTGTCTGATTTGAGCAGGACAAAGTTCGTGCTGTCTGAACAGCAAGAAGTCACATGATATCTGACACTTCCATACCTGTCCACACTGGAGTTTGAAAATGAAGATTTTCTGCTGCCTTCCAGTGTTTTCAGAGGTCAGCTGGGGGAGGGGGGGCTGATTTTGGATGAGAAGGTCTGGCTTGCAATCTCTGTTCCTGTTCATCCCAAAGGTGCTGGATGGAGTTGAGGTCAGGACTCTGTGTGGACCAGTCAAGTTCTTCCACACTGAACTTCTCCAGTCATGTCTTTATGGAGCTGCTTTGTGTACTGGGACACAGTCCTGCTGGAATAGAAAAGCTTCTTCCCCAAACTGGGTCCACAAAGTTGGAAGCATGGAATTGTCCAGAATGTCTTGGTCTGCTGAAGCATTAAGATTGTCCTTCACTGGAAAAAAACAGGTGACCCAATACGTTTGTCCATATAGTGTCCATTTGCATATATAGCATCTATGCATAATATTATTGTAAAATATGAAAAGTGCCTCCAGAGGTCATGGTCCTTTATCTTTGTTAATACACACTGGATGACTAATATTTATGAAAATTAACTGAGAGGAGCTATAAAGCAAGCTTGGATGAACACAGTCCATGCAATGCTAAAAGCAACCAGTGATGAGGGACAGAGCTGAACCAGGCAAGAGCCCTCAGAGCAGGTAACTGAGGTGAAGTACGTGCATGGTGGAAAGAAGCAAGAGTGACAATAATCTTTATACATACACCGAGAAGTCAGTTATTAGTACACTTACCTAACATCTGTACTCACTGTCCAATTTTATCAGTGCTACTGACCATATAGTTACACTGGGGCAGCTGGTGGTAAGGGAGTTGCCCCAGAGATCAGAAGATTGTGGGTTCAAATCCCAGGACTGCTAGTGGTACATCTGAGGTTCCCTTGAGTAAGGTACCAACCCCACACACTGCTCCTCAGGCGCTGTGTTCCTGGCTGCCCGCTGCTTCACTTGGTGAATGGTTTAAATGGGTTAAATAAGTGAAATGGGTTGAATGCGGAGAAAGAATTTCAGCACTGTGTTGTGTTCATGTCTGACAAATGGTCACTTTACACTTTCACTGTTGTAGACTATAGACTATATGTTTCTCTACATTATTTAATAGCCCTTTTTACTACTTTCATTAATGGTCAGGACACCCACAGGACCATCAGTGACCTGGTGTTATATGAGCGGTGGATCATCTTCAGTAACACTGAGAGAATCTGATTCAGAATCAGAAAACTTCACTGATCCCAGAGGAAATTAGTTACATTTGTGTGCATGTGTGTGTATGTGTGTGTGTGCGTGTGTGTATGTGCGTGTGTGTGTGTGTGTGCAGCACAGAATGGATTACACACAGCAGTGCTGTTGGAGTTTTAGAGAATAGTCCACCATCCAAAATATCCTGGTAGCTGTAGTCCGTGGTCAGAAACTGAACATTGATGGAGGAGAGAAAGACTAACGCAAACTGTGGAGCATCATATGAGCTTTCGTCATTCACTTTACATCTCCAAGGTGGACCAACAGGTCAGATGTGTTTAACAGAGTGTTTAATAAACTCTCCAGCAGCACTGGAGTGTGCTGCACACACATAGACACTAACATGTGCCTGCCATGGTCTGTGTGTGTGTGTATATATATATATATATATATAATGTATTATCTACACACACTTTTCATCTAAAATGCTACGTATCTTTTTCATTTCATAATCATATTTCTAATCTGTTCAGCTGTGACAAAATAATCCATTTCTCTTTTCCTCTCTCAGCTTCAGTCGACTGTCAGAAATGACTGTTTCAATCCATCACGCATCTGGAAGAGCGCATTAATTTCATTTCTCTTTTATCTTCTTTTGTCTCCATTAAATTCCCTTTTCTGAAGTGGCCCACTTGCCTCCTCTCCAGAGGGACCTGTGGTGTGTTGAGTTAATCAGACGCTGTGTCTGGGCGCTTCCGTGGCTCGGAATGCTAAGGAGAGGGTGACGTCGTGTCCCACACCAGAATGAGCTTCTGCTGGAGTGTGTAGCATCTAAATGTGTTGCGCTCAGTACTGGGCCACGTCCTCCGCTCCAGGCGACCCTGCTGCGTCTCTACAGAAGCCTCCGGGTGCTTTATATCGATCTGCTTTTGTTTAACTCAACTTTAAAGGCACTGAGGTGAATGGGTTTGGCCACTGCTGCCTAGTGTAATTGAATGTAAAGAATTGCCTGAGATTGGAGGCTGAAATGGTTTTCAACCTCTCTGGAACTTTAAACTGATGAAATTTGAAGTTTAAGTCATTCTTTGATGTCAGAAATTGTACAGCAGTGATTATCGAGGCCCACTTTGCACATTTTAGTATTTTCTCTGCTTCCAGGACACTTTCTCTTGGCGGGTGTGGGAGTGTTAGAGCAGAAAATTGTGCGCAGGGTAGGGGGGGTCTCCAGAACAAGGGTTGGGAACCTGTGTTCTGAAAGGAGCTTGTACAGCGTTTTTCCATTACACCCCATAATTTTTGTTTATATTATGCCCATTGACTAGTGCACAGTCCTTTGAGAGTGACTTCATTAAAGGCTATGACTACCTATCTGCATTAGTCTGAGTGGGTGAGCGACGTTCTGGGCTTGGGTAAATGGGTTGGACACCGTTATGTAGCGCTCATCCAGTCCTAAGTTCTACACATTTACTCGTTTATTTTTTTATTTTCTAAGGTCAAAGGTTACTTTTTTGTCATCAGTAGCTGTGAACATGTACTTAGTGTGACGAGACAACGTTTCTCCGTGTACCATGGTGCAACATTCAACAGAGTGCAGGTTACAACAGACTGTACAATAGACCTTTAGACAAGAAGTGTGGACACTCTAAACCTTCTGGAGTGATGGTTGTCGCACTATAGGTCTGATTACTGCAGGAGGCAGTTACAGCATTGAACAGAGTTCCAGGGACGACAGAACACAACAATAAAAAATAAATAACAGCAATGTGAGTGGGATGTGAATCTTAATCTACCTGAATTAAAATATTGCACTATATACATTTATAATGGCACATGAGCATATGATGATGTGACATTCTCTATCATGTTGATGTTACAATTTGCACAATTACATTTATTGTTATTCTGTATTGCTGCTACAATTGCACAATCGTATTTATTGCTGTTCTGCTCTTTTTGCACATGTAACTATTCTGCATCTTTGCACATCTCTGCTCTGTTGTCAGTTGTACTGAACTCCGTCTTGTCTTGTCTCATCTAGTTGTATTGTTGCAGTATTCTGTCCTGTTCTTGTGTTGCTCCATGGTCCTGGAGGAACGTTGTTTCGTTTTTACTATGTACTGTGTGTATACGGCGGAAACGACAAATAAAACCTACTAGACTTGAGTTGACTTGATGTTGCACTGGAATTGTGTTTCTTGTTGCACAGTTTAGTTAGGGGCACAGAAAAAGCACATGAGTAAGTGTAGAGTTATAACAGTGAGGTCTTTAGGGTGCCTGTACTGACAGTAAACAGGGTACAGTTTAGTGCAGGTGCTGATTGAGAGTCCAGAGTGTAGTATGAGTGTAAAAAAAGAATAAAAATTTGAAACAGCCTAATATATAGTACAGAATTTCTTACATGTGCTCAAATTTCTGACGTTAAAGGAAGTAGGCAGAGAGATTTGAGCGTAAAACGAAGTTACAAGTGTAGCAACAATCGTATACCTGTAAATCTGCCAGATTGCTGCTACACTTGTAACTTAAACTTTGAAATACTCTGATTTAGCTTTTATATTGTATCTTTAGCTTGTGTTCCTTGTTGTAGGTTACTGTTTATTTTAGATTTGTTTTCGAATTTAAATTTGTAATGTTTGCACAAAAGAGTGGTTCAGGATAAATATCACTGCGTGTTGTACTTGAATCTTGAATCAGTTATAGATGTGCCAAAGCCAATGACAGGCTTGTCCTTGCGAATGTCATCTCCATCGCTGGGCTGAGACCATACAGAATCACTTTGACCACTGAATTAATTCCGTTTCACGCTGGGCTGACAGGTACATCGCCACTGTTACTCAAGCGCATTCTCCGAAATGTCTCTGACACCAGGAGACTCCGGGGACAGCCTACATCAGATCGACGTGTGGTTCAATCAGACAATGAATTTTAATTCCTCAGCGGATGAATGCGCACTAATCTTCCTCACCCTCTCATGATTGAATCCATCCTCCGGTTGCTTTGACAATAAGAAAGAGGGATGCTTGGCTCCTCAGCGTTTTTTTTTAAAGCATGTTTTATTTTCCAGGCTCCTCTCTCATTTCTAATATTGGTGCTCATACATAATTAGCCGCCACATGCTTCTTAATTCCAGCTGAGCTCCATTTCCCACCTTTCCCACCTCAGATGTGCACATCAAATGTCTGATGTGAAATATTCATAGTGTTTGGTAAGGTTAGCGCAGCTGTTTATTTCTTTGGGCTTTTTTGCAGGGGTGTTCTCCTTCTACCTAAAATATTGTGCAGTCTGAGTGCCCTCTGCTGATTAGTGGAAGACATACAATATTTAGAGCTCTGCCTTATTTTCCCTCCTCAGCCTCTGATGATAAATCACTCAACACTTCAGAAGCGTCACACGGGCGCAGCTGGTTGGAGAAGCACACTTTGTAGTGAATGCTTGGAAGATACCAACTGAAGTGGATTTGGATGCCTGGTGACTGTCGATGGGGTAGAAATAAATATTCGTTTGTCTTAAGACTGTCATACGTGATCAAAATATGGATGCAGTTTTCAGATTTTCGGTAAAGCCTACTGATTCACTTCACATTTTGTACATTTTTGGTTTTTTTGCTTTATTTTTGGGTACAGTTTTGTATCATATTCTTTGGTCTGAACTTGAGCAGTGGGGTAGTGGAAGATATATATACTCACATATAACGCTTATGTATATTATATTTACTTCTTCTGTGCTCTGCACCAAATGTGTGTCATTCTGACAGCTGATCGTATACTTGCTCACAACCTGTCTGCTTATATATCACAATTTACACCAGATTTGAACTGTAGCCTGAATGTAGCCCGTGGGGGTGGGAGAGGTGGAGGATTGCCGTAGGCGCCCCAGTGTCATATGACGACAAAACACACCTGTCATCTCTTAAAGTTTAAAACTTATATACATACTCAAGTGATTTTTCTATCAAATATACACACACTGCTCCTCACACACACACACACTGCTCCCCGGGCGCTGTGTTCCTGGCTGCCCGCTGCTTCACGTGGTGAATGTGTTAAATACAGTAAAAGAATTTCACATTGATCACACCGTGTGCTGTGGTGTGTTCACGCGTGACTATAAGGGCCCACTCTCTCTAAAACAACAGATGCAAATGGGACTTTGGGACCAATTTTAATAAAAAAGGATCAATAGAATATGCTTGACATTAGCCTATACTTTTCTGTGTAAGCACCCATCACAAATGAAGTTCTAGATGGTTAGAAAGGAGAAATGTAGAATATATATGTGTGTAAAGAGGTCTTCTTGTGCTCTTCTTAAAATCTTGTGCTCATCTATGAATGAGTAACTGAGTAATAAGTAATAAGAACCGGGCTGGTTTATGCAAACGCATATAAAGAGATAATGAGGGGGAAAATCACACGGCTGCTTCTGATGATTGCAAAAAATATCTTTAGAAATCTAGACAGAAAATATCCTCCACGTCAGCGTCATTCATTGGAGCCGATCGGCTTAGTGTTTAATGCTATATAAAACCTGCTTAGGTAGGAAATGAGCCCACAGACATCTCTCCATGAGATAAGATAAGAAAAGCAGCATAAAGTAAAGCAACCCCTTATAGTCACGCGTGAACACACCACAGCACACAGTGTGGAATTCTTTCTCTGTATTTAATCCATTCACCAAGTGAAGCAGGAGGCTGCCACCAGCGAGGAGCGCCCAGGGAGCAGTGTGTGGGGACGGTACCTTGCTCAAGGGAACCTCAGTGGTGCCACTGGTAGTCCTGGGATTCGAACCCACAACCTTCTGATGGCAGACTGCCCCTAAGATAAGACAAAATATAAGATAAGATTAAAAATAAAAAAATTATATATATATATATATAACAAGAACATTATTGTAACCTAATAACTGTAACACTAACATTACTGTGTGTAAGGTTTAGTGTGCTGTACCAGCAGATCAGTAGTGCAGATGGTTTATGAAAAGTGACTTAATGTTCGTGCAATAAAAATATCATGAAGGCAATAAAATAAATAGCAGCAGGTGACAAGGGGAGGAGACTAACATTCAGACAGTACAGATTAAACAGTTGAGTTGTACTGCACAAGTCCTGTTTGCACAATCATGATATGGTGTTAACCATCCCACTCCCTAGTTAGAAAACAGCTAGAAAACTGGCCTAGGTGTTCACGCTGAAGTCCGTTCATGATGGGTGTAAGTTTTTCTTTTGCCAGGCCTCGGCGAGAGAGGTCTGCGCCTGTCAGATCAGGCCTTGATCCCCGAGCGTGTATGTGTAGCTGAATAAAGTTGAACAGAGCCGGGCTCTCTCCGCACATGAGCCGCATAGCAAGTCCCCGCGGAGGGGAGCGATCAAGATGGAGGAGGAATAGGGGAGCACGCCGTGGATCAAAGTGGCTCCTCTGTCGGAGGAGCCGTCTTGTTGACTAGTGTCAGCACAGGCACAGACTGCTAAATTTTTGATCCCATCAGGGGAAACGCTTGACACAACTAGCGCAAACCCCAAGAACGGCAACACACCAATTTGGAGTGGCACAAAAAATGATACTCATTTCTCCCAGGAAGAACAGGAAAGGCATGCCTTCTGGATATTTGTTTTTTATTTATTTTTCATATACTTATTCATGTATTTTGTTCTTTTTACCCACTTTGCTGCCAAGTTCCAGTTTTTCCTCTGATGATGCCAAATCTGAGATCAGACTGGCAGGGTGGAAGTAGACCATGCCTGGAATCATGATTTTGAAGTGTCCAGGCGCGCTTAAAGGAATGTGGCTGACTTGTGGATGCCCTAGTGGATGAATAGGCTATTTTGTAAAGGGCAGCCCTACGCTTTTCAAAATTAACCACTTGGACACACACATGAGGGCAAAAGTATTGGGACGGCTCACCAATCCACCAACAGAGACTTTAATGACATTGCATTCAAATCCATAGACTTTAATTTGGAGTTGGTCCCCCTTTGCAGCTATAACAGCGTCCACTCTTCTTAAAAGGCTTTCCACAAGATTTTGGAGTTTCTGTGGGAATTTGTGTCCATTCATTCTGTAGCATTTATGAGATCAGACACTGATGTTGGACGAGAAGACCTGGATCACAATCTCCGTTCCAGTTCATCCCAAAGGTGCTGGATGGGGTTGAGTTCAGGGCTCCGTGCGGGTCAGTCAAGTTCTTCAACACCGAACTCATCCAGCCACGTCTTTATGGACGGACCCTTGCTGTGTTCACTGGGACACAGTCATCCTGGAATAGAAAAGGTTCTTCCCCAAACTGTGTCCACAAAGTTGGAAGCATGGCGTTTTCCAAAATGTTTTGGTATGCTAAATCATTAAGATTGTCCTTCCCTGGAGGTAAGGAGCCAATTGATTCAATAATCACGAGGTGTCCCAATACTTTTGTCCACATAGTGTAGCGTTAGTGTTTGATGTGTAGCCTTTTGTGTGGTTTAGAACGCAGCCATTGTGGCGTCATTACACCCTCAACCAATCCGAGAGCTCCGTGTGTGCGCGCGCCGCTTCCTTGTTTTGGGACTTGTCGAGACGTGATTGGCTCTTTCTCTCTCTGTGTGTTTTAACTGCTATGTAGAAACGGAACCATCTCCCAGTATGGACCAGTTAAACACCATGCGTGTCTACTTTGATGTTGTTTTATTATTTGTGGTGTTTGCAGTCTGCCAGGGCCGTGACTCGGACTCCAGTTATGTTACATGTGGATCTTTAGTGAAGCTGCTCAACACGCGGCACAACGTCAGGCTGCACTCTCATGATGTCAAATACGGCTCAGGTAAACTCACCTGCTGGACACGCTCACACATATGAGCAGCATTCATCCATAAAGACAGTTTTCTTGTTTAGAACAGCTTGTGTTGAAGAACCACCTGGTCCAGCCGGTGGCTGCCAAATATGGTCATAACATACAACATTGTAGGCTTATTTTCCTCTAGAATAAAATCCAGAGCACATCTGATGTGATTTGCATTGACATCTAGTATAAGATCACGGAAAAGGTCGTTATTTTATCATTACCAGCTTAAATGAGCAGCATGAGCCTAACAAGGAAGAGTTCCCCCTTTGTTCCATGTAGACTACAGTATATGGACAAAAGTATTGGGACACACCTGTTTTTAAGGGTTGGGCTAGGCCTCCTTACATCCAGTGATGGATAATCTTACTGTTTCAGCAAACCAAGACTTTTTGGACAAGTTTGTGGGGAAGAACCTTTTCTATTCCAGCACGACTGTGCCCCAAGCTCCGTAAAAACATGGCTGGATGAGTTCAGTGTGGAAGAACTTGACTGGCCACACAGAGTCCTGAACTCAACCCCATCCAGCACCTTTGGGATGAACTGGAACGGCGATTGCGAGCCAGACATTCTCACCAACGTCAGTGTCTGACCTCATAAAGGCTTTACAGAATGAATGGACACAAATTCCCACAGAAACTCGTGAATCTTGTGGAAGTTCCATGAAAAGTGGAAGCTGTTATAGCTGCAATGGGGGAAAGAATTCCATATGAAAGTTTATGGATTTGAATGCAATGTCATTAAAGTCCCTGTTGGTGTAATGGTCAGGCGTCCCAATGCTTTTGTACGTATAGTGTATCTGTATTGACATTTCTGACTAGTAACCTGGCCTGGAAATGTTCCTTACAGTAAATAACTTTTAGAATATACACTACAGGCCAGAAATTTGGGCCCATCCTTGGATATTTTTTTAAATAAACAATCTGCTGCTCTTTCAAAAGTAATATTTTTACAAGTGTAACTGACTGGTTTTCAAAATGTTATAGTCTGTAGTAACACATTCATTATCCACAAAGGCTCAAACTATTGGTTTTGAAGAAGACATCAGGTCTGTGTTTAGTGCACTGACTTTTACTTTATGTTTAATCATGAAAAAAGAGAAAATATTGCTCAGTTTTTTAGCAACACACAATTCCTTTTGGTTTATTTTTTTTTTTTTTCAAAATTGTGCCAAAATTATATCCACTCTAAAGAAAAGCAAAAAGTTCTGAGAAATATGTCTTGGCCTAACCAGTCTCCAGATCGTTCTCCCATTGAGCTGCATGGGACGAGCGGGACCCCCAAGTTTATAATGAGCTCCAGCAGATGAGAAAGAACTGTTGCTAGAAAAGGTGCTGGGAGGGTTTAGACACAAGTTATTTCCAAAACATCCTGGAAAGGATGTGGTGAATCTGTGCTGTTGTAGTAAAGGCAAGGGGTGGTTCTTTCACATCCATTCAGTTAAACTTACAGTGTATATTGTTATATTACACAAAACCAGTCAGTTACATCTGTTTTAAGTATTTCTGGGGTTTTCTTGCAATGCATTTTTGAAAGAGCTGTGTTTTATTTAAAACAAATGTGAGTGTGGGCATTTTTAAAAAATATTCTTTTCTAGCTCTATAACACTTCTGTAACATTGAGTAGTAAAGTAGTACTAAAACTATGTTTTCAGAAATTATTGATTGTTATGGAGCTCTTATGGAAGAGGTTAGGAAATAGAATATGTTCGGATGCATCATGTCAACTTATTATAAAATACTTCTTGCCTTTCAGCATTATAGAAAGTGACTTCCCCATTCATACCAACAGATTTTTAATGTTGTAACTCAATCCCACAGGCAGCGGACAACAGTCAGTAACTGGCGTGGACGCGGCAGATGATGCAAACAGCTACTGGCGGATCCGCGGTAAACCAAATGAAATATGCCAGCGAGGAGCTCCCATTAAGTGTGGGCAGGCCGTCCGTTTCACTCATATGAAAACAGGACGCAACCTTCACTCACACCACTTCAGCTCTCCTCTGTCTAACAATCAGGTAATTTGAGTATTGTGTTTCTTTGTCTCTCTCTGACCCACCCCCACATCAGCACACACGCACACACACACACACACACACACACACACACACACACAATGTGTAAGTTAGACCTCAGCTCTCCTCTACATTACAGCCAGGTGACTTTTCTCCTAAGCATTTAGTGTGTAACTTTATCTCCAGAAGATAAGTGACAGTCACGCTATTCCCACTTACACTCTTTACTATAAATGGTTAAGTACGTCTTACAACCTTCAGTTGGACTAGAATGTTTATAGTATGTTGGGTTTCTTAGGAAACATGTTCAAAAGTTATTCAGGGGGTAAAAATGATTTTTCTATGGCCTTTTTGACACCGTTCCACACTAGTAATCACGGGCTGGCAGGTGGGTACAGTGCAGAGATGTCCTTGTGCCAGAGGACCATAGTGCTGCAGGATTCAAGGCTGGCACCCCAGATGTTTATATTCATGTGGAAAATACAAGTAGTGTAACGATTTGCGAAATCCGCTCGATATATTGACACAGTATAAATAGTATATATTGATATAGTATATAGTATATCTACTATATTTGATATGGTGGTCTTGATTGAATCATTTTTTCATTATAGCCAAAGAAACAGAGTGCCTTATGTTGTAAAAGGTGTATTTTTCACAGGATAATTAATAAAAAATGTGATTTGACACGGGGCGTTCAAACGTTTTTGTCAATGCCTGTCACTCCATTGCACTCCACTCCATTTTGTGTGTGTGTGTGTGTGTGTGTGTGTGTGTGTGTGTGTGTGTGTGTGTGTGTGTGTGTGTGTGTGTGTGTG
>JBBPCY010057938.1:0-12649 GCA_037974405.1 Brachyalestes nurse
GATGCTGAGGAGAGACTGAGTGTGTTGGGAGGAGGATGTTGAGGAGAGACTCTGAGTGTGTTGGGAGGAGGATGCTGGGGAGAGACTGAGTGTGTTGAGAGAAAGATGCTGAGGAGAGACTCTGAGTGTGTTGGGAGGAGGATGCCCAGATTTAAAAGTAAACTTCTGTTCGCTTGGCACTGATTCTGCGTGCACCCAGACCCTGAGGGGTATCGTCTGTTAATGAATATTTACTTATCCAGTAAAATCAAACCATTACTTCATTAGGTTTTAATTATACATTAAGGTTTTATTTTCAGATATTTTTCTGTACGTTTCACAATCAGAAAACTTCAATGATCCTGGAATAAATTGTTTAAAATTGAGTGGAGCAACAGAATTCATTAACAGACAAACAGACAGACAGACAGACAGACAGGTGTGAGAGAGTTATACTATTGGACACATTACTGATATAATGAGGTCGCCGCTTATTCATAATAAATCGATTTTCTAATAAGTCGATTTCATAATAAGTCGATTTTTTAAACAATTTCCTTCGGAATAAATAAAGTATTCTGATTCTGATTCTAGAGAAATTATCACGTTTCGCCGTGGCGTGTTCGCGCAAGAGGCACAGAGACATGCTGGATCCATTTCGAAGATGAGATGAACACACACTTCATGTGACTCCGCCTTCGTCTGTAGCCCAGCGCTCGGAGTCTTATACTCGTGAAACCAGCAGACAATAATGGCGGATCTTCAACTAATCTAGTGGGCGGGGCTCAACAGGTGAGGGGCGGTTCTGTGCAAATTTCCTCATCCTGACGTCAGAATAAGGGAATCGTCCAAACGGCTCATAGAAACTGACACCAAAATCTTTCAACTTACTCTCAGAAAACAAATCACACTTGGAGTGTTTATAGGAGCAGTAGAGACACAAATGGAAGTAGACAAAAAGTGAGTTTTACATAATATATCCCCTTTAATAATTGTACATAGTTGTATCTATCATTATTTTATTTTGATATTGCTAATTTGGTAATACTTAGTGTCAGATTCAGTTAAAACAGTTAAAACAGAAACAGACAGAAACAGTCATGATTTCATCATTAGGCCCCACTCAAGTTCTGTAATTTCTGTGGAGATCAAATACAAATGCTTTGGCTGTTACATTTGGTCAAAATCTTCACATTTCTCTGTCCCCTATTTTTTCTATTTTTTAAGTTTTCATAGTGTTTAAAAAAGAATTCTTATCTGTTGTGCAGTCACTATCTCAGAGATTTGTTCAGGGACTGTATTCCAGAATAATGCAGAAATCTGTAATATTTTGTGACTGTTGTTGCAACTTGGTCTATGTTGCACTTTAATGTTTATAAAAACAGTGATTTACTGTAAAAGGATGGTAAAGTACAATAGTTATGAGCATGCATTATGTTCAAACAGAATTTCAGTGCTAGATCAGTTAAAAGAAAGAAGGCTTTGACACGTCTTTAAAATAAACTGTCACTTTTATTTAGTGCGGCTCAGGAATGTGGGAGAGATTCAGGCGGTTCAGTGTTTCAGGTTCATGATTCTAATGAATACGAAACTGAGGTTTGAACTGCTTAGGGACTTCAAAGATGAGGCGCTGTGTGAGAGAGTGTGTGTGTGTGTGTGTGTGTGTGTGTGTGTGTGTGTGAGAATGGGGTGATCAGAGTTGAAGGAGCTGCAGGTTCAGTCTTGCTGATTTCGATTTCCAGCTCTACAGTCATGTGACTTCAGGTAAGTGAAGCTGGGATTGGTTCTCCTGTAACCTCTTTCTGTGGTGAAAAATATTCCCGTCCAAACCAGTTTAAAATTAAACCTTGAGTTGGGATCCTCCAATGATCCTCTCTGCTGTCCTCACTATCTGCTGAAAGTGCAGTTCCCGCACCAGATAGTGATGTAGCAGCAGAGGACGCTCTCAATGGTTCCCTGGTAAAATGATGTGAAGATGTGAGAGGGAGACTGGCCTTCTTCAGCTTCTGAAGAAAGTGAAGAAGTTGTTGGGCTTTCTTCATGATGGTGGTGGTGTTCAGGTTCCAGGAGAGGTCATCTGATACATGCACACCCAGGAACTTCACACTGTTGACCATCTCAACAGCAGATCTGTTGATATGCTGTGAGGTGTGGGCCGCTGAGCTCTTCCTGAAGTTAACAACCATCTCTTTAGACTTCTGAACATTTAGAGATCAGGGTGTGTCTCAGGAATGCATTACTTTATGGAGAGGCTCCAGGCGGAGCTAGAGGGGAGGCTGGGATAGCACTGGACCCCCTCTGAAATCTGATTGGACACCCCAGGTGCCACGCCAGATTTGACATGTCAGGAACTCTTGTCGAAAGGAGACAGTTGCATTTTGAAATTGGTGACGCCTATTGACTGCTAAGTCCCTCCTATACAGCGCTGTGTACCACAAAGAGTTGTAATCCACCTTTATCAGGAGAAGAAGAACCACCGCAGGAAAAAGAGGAAGATTCAAAGTTTTCTGGAGTCGAAGACGGTCCTCAGTGCTTTAGCACCTTCAGCCAGATTTGAACGAGAGAAAGTAAGAAAAAGTAAGGTGTGTGTGTGTGTGTGTGTGTGAGAGAGAGAGAGAGAGAGAGAGAGAGTGTGTTTGTGCATTTTCACCATGTTTCTAAAAATAAAAAATTCTTAAAGCTGTGTTGTACATTTTGTACATTGGTAATAAACTGTAAATTATATTGTAACAGATGGTTATATCTTTAATATTAGACGGAGGTGCATCAGGAAACACACACCCAGCTCAGTTACAAACAAAACCCTTTCTTTATTCTTTCTCCTCTCTCCTTCTCTATCTCCATCATCTGAACTCCAGTGCCCTCTATTGTCCGTTGGGTTCCACTACATCCCCCTCTTTTAGTTACAATGTCTTGTCAATATCATATACAATTAAGCACTGTTGCATATCTTACTTTTTCAGGGTACAAACATCTTAACATGTATAACACTGAACATTCCTGAACTGGAAGCCAGGGTAGACTGCCTGGACGTTCCTAACTCTGCTGAAGGGATTATTCTGCCCTTTTCTTCACAGCAGGTTTTGCTGCGCTAAAAGTCAACTTATAAGTCCAGTCTGTCTGGAGGACGGGAAATCCTTCCCGACCTTGTCACAGTTCCATTGACTTCCTGCGGAGTTGGTTCTGGAAGAACTGTAAGGTGAGCTCTGTTTCTTCTCAGTGTTCCGAATTCTGTTTCTACCTGATACGATCTGGGTGTTGACGCTTCTCCCTGGACCGTTCCAGTGATCTTCGATGTCCTGATCCACACTTTCTTTCCAGGAACAATGACTGGTAGATCTTTTGCTCTGTGTCTAGATCTGAAGGTTACTTGTTGTTTTTCTTTCAACATCTTGTCTTTCCTTCTGAACAATTTCAAATCAGGCCATTTCGGTGCAAGAGACTTTGGCGTAGCTGGAACAGTTGATCTTATCCTTCTCCCCATCAAGAGTTCCGCAGGTGAGAATCCTTGGCCCAGTGGAGTTGATCTATATGCCAGAAGAGCTCTCTGAGGGTCTTGGTTCTTTTTCAGCATTTGTTTCACAGTCCGGACCGCTCGCTCTGCCTCTCCATTGCTCTGAAGATATCGTGGACTACTTGTGACATGTTTGAAGTCATAGTCTCGAGCAAACTCTGCAAACTCGCAAGAAGCAAATTGAGGGCCGTTGTCTGTCAGCAGTGTTTCAGGGATTCCGAATCTGGCAAAGATGACTTTTAACCTTTCCACTGTTGTTGCCGTTACAAGTTTTGGCAAGTTTGCAACCTCTATGTATCTGGAAAAGTAATCAACCACAACCAGATAATGGCCTCCTTCCCATTGAAAGATATCTGCAGCAACCCGTTGCCAAGGTCTCGCTGGTAGAGGCGTTGGCATCAATTGTTCTGTTTTCTGCTGTGAATGCTGACAGCAGATGTCACATCGCTCCACTAACTCTCTAATGTCTCTTATTATGCCAGGCCACCACATCGATTGCTGTGCTCTTGCAATGCACTTTGTCGACCCTTGATGACCCTGATGAAGTCTGTCGAGCATCTCCCTTGTCATGGGTTTTGGAATCAGAATACGTTCCCCTTTTAGTAGAATCCCATTAGCTACATGGATATCTGCTCTATGAGACCAGTATGGCATGAGATGTTCCGACACTGCTTTTCGATGTTCTGGCCAGCCTTTTTGGGTATACTGTTTCAACTGCTGGCAGATTGAATCTTCGTTCTGCATTTCCTGAATCTGCTTCAGTTTTGCACTTGTCGCCGGGATTTGCTGAACAATTAGATCCACAAAAACTCTGCACTCATCCTCCAGTATTTCGACTTCTGTTGATTTCTCAGGTCCAGATGGTGCTCGTGACAACGCATCTGCAGTGACCAGTTGTTTTCCTGGGACATGCATGATGTTGTACTTGAATCTGAGCAGCCTTAGTCTGAACCGAAGAATTCTTGGAGGTAAGTCATCAATCGATCTTTTGCCCAACAGTGATATTAGGGGTTTGTGGTCAGTGTGCACTGTAAATTCCAATCCAAGTAAGTACGCACTGAGACGCTCACATGCCCATGTTACCGCAAGAGCTTATTTTTCGATTTGTGCATAACGTGTCTCTGTAGCTGTAAGACTTCTCGAGATGTATACGACTGGCCTCCAATCACCGTTTTTTTGTTTTTGTATGAGCACCCCGCCAAGGCCATAGGACGATGCGTCAGCTGAAACTACAGTTTCACTGCTCGGACTATACTGTGCCAGTATAGCTGGTGAGCTGAGTTCCTCCTTCACCTTTGCGAACGCATCTTTCTGCTGTGCATCCCACACCCAGATGCTGTCATTCCTCAACAAATCTCTCAGTGGCTTTGTGAGAGACGGCAGATGGGGTGAAAACTTCCCAACATAGTTAACCATTCCCATGAAGCGTCTCACCCCTTCTACGTTCTGTGGCTCAGGCATGTTGAGAATAGCCCAAATCTTGTCCTGGTCAGCTTCGATCCCTTGAGCGCTTATTATGTGGCCTAGGAACTTCACTCTCTTGACAGCGAATACACACTTGTCATTCAGCGTCAAACCTACTTTTTCAAACTTTTTCAGTACCTCACACAGTCTAGCATCATGTTCTTTCTTGTCCTTTCCAAACACTAGGATGTCATCTGCATGGCAAAGAACTCCAGTCGTTCCTGCAATGATTTGCGATATTCTGAGCTGAAAATGTTCTGGGGCCAAAGATATCCCAAATGGGAGACACCGGAAGCAGTATCTCCCAAAGGGTGTGATGAACGTTGTTAATGGGTTAATGTTAATGAGTCTTTGTGCAGGGGTATTTGCCAAAACCCAGATGTGGCGTCTAATTTTGAAAAAATAGCTGCACCCTCAAGCTGGGCCAAAGTATCATTCACAGCAGGTAGTATGTGTCTTTCTCTACTCACATTCTTATTCAATCTTGTGAGATCGACGCAAATCCTGATACTGCCGTTAGGTTTCGGCACGACTACCATTCCTGCACACCAAGCAGTAGGCTCTTTGATTTGTCGAGTAACTCCCATTTCTTCCATTCTGCGGAGTTCCAGTCTTACTTTCTCCACAAGAGGCAGTGGTACTCATCGTGGGGCTGACAGTGCATACGGAACAGCCCCTTCTGTTAGCATGATCTTGTAGCTGCCCTCCAATTTTCCTAGTCCTGAGAAAACTTTGGGGAACATTGCCTTATACTGCTCTCCGGGTTCGTATACAACAGCTACTTGTCGCAGTAACTGTAACTTTTGGATTGCAGGCAGTCCTAACAGTGGCATCACTAAATCCGTTACAACATATACATCTTGCTGGATACACTTTTTGTCCTTTTTCAGACAAGCTTTGAATGTACCCATGACATTCAGAGGAGTATTGTTAGGCCCCAAGATCATCTTTCTAGATTCTGTGAGTTTCCCCTGTTTTTCAGCTGAATACATATATGCTGGAATCGCCGTAACAGCTGCACCAGTATCAATTTTAAATGTGACTGGTTCTTTATTCACCATGATTTTCTGTTGCCACATTCTTTCTTGGTTTTGGGTCTGGATCGCTCCTAAGAAAGCTGACTCATATGAGCTGTCAACTATTGCTTGTAGTCTATGAGCTGACCAGCATACTGCAGCAAAATGTCCTTTCTTTCTGCATTTTCTGCATTCTAATTCTCTGGCTGGACATGTCTTCCATGGATGTTGAGGGCTTGTCCCGCATCTCGTACAAATTTCCATCTGTTTTGTTTTCTGAGCAGCATTAAAAGAACTGTGCATTCTCTGAGTTGTCCCCTCTGCTTTCTGCGACGTCAATTTTGCCTTAGGCATTCTCTTTGCCATGACTGCATTGACATTCACTTCTTTCAATTCAGATTTTTCTTGTCTTATTATTGGTTGATGACGTTTTACTTTCTCGCTTTGTCTGACTTGAGTTACCGTTTTGTCCAATGTCAAAGTTGGGTCTAGTTGCAATTTTTCAGAGAGGTTTGCATCTCTTATGCCCACTACAATACGGTCTCTGATCATTTCCTCATGTAAATCGCCGTATTTGCAATGTTCCGCGAGCCTATACACATCCGTGATGAAACTCTCTGCTGATTTACCAGGCTGTTGAAATCTGCTATTGAATTTCGCTCTCTCGTAGATGATGTTATGTCTGCCAATAAAGTGCTCACTCAAAGCCTTCTTGACGTCTTCGTAACTCTTTTTTGCTTCCTCACTCAGGGGTAACGTATGTAAAATATCATCACTTTTCTCCCCCATTATGTAAAGAAGTGAGTTTACCTGGTATGCGGAGTCTCTATCTGCAAGGCCCGATGCAACTCGGAATTGTTCAAAGCGGTGCATCCACTGTTGCCATGAACTAGGTTCGTCGAAATTGAAACCTACTGGAGGTGTCAACGAGAATATCTGATCCATATTTATACTTCGTTCACTCACTCTTGATTCTAGACGCCCCGCTCCGCTGTTCCTTCGTGCTGTTTTCCTTTTCTTTTCTCTCTTTTTGCAGCTTCAACCAGCTTCTGACACCATGTTACAGATGGTTATATCTTTAATATTAGACGGAGGTACATCAGGAAACACACACCCAGCTCAGTTACAAACAAAACCCTTTCTTTATTCTCTTTCTCCTCTCTCCTTCTCTGTCTCTATCATCTGAACTCCAGTGCCCTCTATTGTCCGTTGGGTTCCACTACAGTTATAAGGGAGAAAACAGCTCATGTACACGCAAAATGTGCCCTACACGCTTGTGCCTTGGCAAACTTTCATCTTTGTGAGTATTAATGTGTTCAGAAAGCACTCTGATGTGTGTTGGAATTGTTTTTGGTTGATAAATGTGATGCCAATGTAATGTAATGCTTATGTCTTTACGCTAGGCTAATTATTACGTGTGGAGTTAAGACGTGTGTATTGGCTAGTAATTTCTTTTCCTTTTCTTTATATTTCAGTTGCAAAGAAAAAACACATAAGAGATCTTCAGTGAAATCAAGAAAAGTAAGCCTTGTGTGGAGATTTCTTTAATTTTGTTTGCTGGCTGTCTAGCTTCACATAGTCCCGTGTCATGAGGACAGCACACTTTCGATTTGTTTTAGGCTCAAATAAAGGAAAAACCACACAGAAGACCAAATTAAGGATATTTCAGCATATTTGAGGATAGTTGATGGGGATAATTGTCCAGCAAAAAACGAATGTCACACAGGAGCGACTGTCCGAAGAGACGCACTGGAGAGGCGCGCATGTCGAGCTGAATTTTTTCAAATATAAGTAAAAGGAAATTATGACACTTTGCTTTATAAGTGTCTATAAGCTGGCTGGTTGCGATAAAACTGCTGGGGAGTTTGTTTGTAAGGGTTTTGTTGTGTTTTGAGCGAGTTTTTGTGCGATTTTGGCCTGCTGGGCGGAGCGTGTTTTTAGTTTTGGACAATGGTGGCTGAAGAGTCGGTTCTGTGGCAGCCTGTGGCGATTCCTTGGGGTCATCTGTGCAGATTGAATGCAAAAGAAGCGGTGTTGAAGCATTTATTGATTCTGTGGTAAACATGAGGACTCAAAACAAAATGGCATCTTGAATGGTAATGCTTGCGCTAAGCACTAAACTACCACCGCCCCCCCCACCAAAGGAATCGCAATACGAACCGAATCGTGGGTTAAAAATCGTGATACGAACCGGGTTTGTTGTATAGTTACAGCCCTAGTTAACATACAGACCTGGGTCCAGTAACGTCAAGGCAGATGCCCTGTCCATGTCACATGTTCAGATCAGGTGACGCGCCAAGGTCACGGGAATCAAGCACGTCACCGTCTATATAAACCGGAAACAGGATTTCCTCCGTGCTCAGACATTGATTTTTGCACTCGCCCTGTCTCGCTACCAGTCATCTCACATGAGTAACCTCTTTTTCTGTGCATGTTTGTGAACGTAGGTTCCGGTGGGAATCGCACTCTTGTTTAACAAGCATGACTAAACCAGCCCTCTCACTTCTATCCACGCTTGGGCTCTTCCATCACGCAACAAGGGCGAACTTCAACAGGCCAGGTACGTCTGAGTTTACCATCCTCTATGTTTCGTGACAGAATGTCTGAGCCCGTTATTGTGAGTTGTTGTTTTTGAGTTTCAGCCTGGACGTTACCCCACCGACAGGAGTCGCATCGTGCTTCTCATCTCCCTTCTTACCGGGCGGGCAGCTGAGTGGGCAGCGGCAGTTCTGAAATCCAACCTCAAGGAGTGTCACGCCTACGATGACTTCACCAACCTCCTCAGGGCTGCCTTTCAACACCCCGACAGCAAGGTGTGGTTTTCCTCAAAGTTGTACCACCTGCGGCAGGGAGACCGTCTGGTGAGCAAGTACACCGCGGAGTTCCGTACTCTTGTCGTTCAGACATCATAGAGGGACTCCGCTCTCCGGACGGCGTTCTACGAGAGACTGGCCACCCGTTTAAAAGATCAATTTATCAGACGAGAGCTCCCTGAAACCCTGGAGGGGCTGATCCAGCTCTGTATGCGCATCGATCAGCGCTTGAGCTCTCGCCCGAGGCCAGTCTCTCGGACCAGGCGAAGCGGACTCGTCACTACCACGAGGGGCTCTGTGCTTACTGCACATCCCCGGACCATCACCGTGCCATCTGCCCGCTCCGTCCGGGAAACGGTCAGACCCAGGGAAAAAGGGGAGGTCCACATCCAACACAGCCACAAACAGGTCAGTGTCACTGCTTTCGTTGATTCGAGGGCAGCTGGCAGCTTTATTGACCTCTCCTATGCTGTTAAGTTGGGTGTGGAAATAGAAATGTTATTCCAGCCACTGAACATCACCGCCATTGACGGCCGACCCCTTAGGGATTGCCCCATAACTAAACGCACCAAACCCCTCACCTTCCGTATTGGCTCCCATCAAGAAAAGATTTCATTCCTCATCACCCATCTCTTCTCTCCTCCCATAATCCTGGGGTATCCCTGGTTATTACAACACGACCCCATCATTTCCTGGAGCCAGCAGAAGATCCTCCAGTGGGGTCTGGCCTGTCAGGACTTATGTCTCACGGCGACAGCTGGGACATGCTCCGAGGAGCCCCAGGACCCCGAAGTCGACATTGCCTCCATCCCTCCTCTGTACCAGGACCTCCGTGAAGTTTTTAGTAAAAATAAGGCCCTACAGCTCCTGCCTCACCATCCATATGACCTGGAAATTAACCTATTACCCGGCCCTACTCCTCCGCGTCAAGAAGAAAGACGGAGAGGGCGACGAGTGGAAGACGGCCTTCATCACTCCCACCGGCCACTACGAGATGCTGGTTATGCCATTCGGCTTGTGTAATAGTCCAGGTGCATTTCAACAGCTCATTAATGATGTCCTCTGCGACATGCTGGGCAGATGGGTTTTCGTTTATCTTGACGATATCCTCATCTATTCTAAAACAGAGGAAGAATCCAAGCCTTCCATCGCCTCTGCTCACTGTTCACCACCGCACCTATTCTCATCCACCATTACCAAGCCATTCGTTGTGGAGGTGGACGCCTCCGATGTGGGTGTAGGAGCCGTTCTCTCCCAACGCAGTCCAGATCAGAAACTACATCCGTGTAGTTTCTTCTCCAGAAAATTTAATCCCACTCAGCAGCGTTACGGGGTAGGGGACCGTGAACTGTTGGCCATCAAGTGGGCTCTGGAGGAATGACGTCACTGGCTCCAGGGCGGCAGCGACCCATTCATTGTCTGGACCGACCACCAAAACCTCATTGGCATCCAGCAGGCGAAACAACTGAATCACGCCAGGCGCGGTGGGCCCTGTTTTTTGAACAATTTAATTTTGCCATTTCTTACCTGTCTTCCAACTCCAACCGGAAGGATGAAACAACAACTCCAGGTGGAATCACAGGTGCGGGTCCGTCCGGGGCGTGTGCCTTTCATGTGCCCGAGACAGGGCATCAGCCTTGGCGTTTTAAGACCCCGGACAGACCCCGGGCCTGTGATTCCACCTGGAGTTGTTGTTTCGCCCCTCCAGTGGGAGTTGGAAGACAGTTCGCCAGGGGCAGGCCTTGGAGCCCCCTCCAACAGGCAACCCACCTGGACGACTGTACGTTCCAACTCCTCTGCGCTCCGAAGTCCTCCAGTGGGCTCATTCTTCAGCCGTAGCCAGCCATCCTGGAGTCTCTCGGACCACATCCTTACTCCAGCGCGCCTTCTGGTGGCCCAGAATGGCAGTGGATGTGAAGGAGTTCATTCAGGCGTGTGCGGTGTGTGCCAGGGCAAAAACCACCAATACTCCCACGCCAGGTGAATCTTGTTCAGAGCGTTCATAGAACAACAAGCGTGACTAAACCAGCCCTCTCGCTTCTATCTGCGCTTGGGCTCTTCCATCACGCGACAAGGGCAAATCTCAACAGGCCAGGTACATCCCAGTTTACGTTCCATCCTCTATGTCTCGTGACAGTCCAGATGCTACGGGTCACCAGAGGACATACAATCAAATGAGCCAATCATTCCATCTGAACTGATTGTATCCCCCATTGTTTAGGACTTAGAGACTGAAATCGAGCGACTAAATAACAGGGGAACAGTTCCTGCTGGGGTGCCAGAGGGCAGGCTGTTTGTTCCCGACCAGTTACGCGAACGTGTACTGGAATGGGCACATAATTTACCTGCCACTGGGCACCCTGGCATCCATCGAACCTTAGAGGTCATGAGACATAGGTACTGGTGGCCGTCCTTGCAAGCAGATGTAGAGAGGGCTGTAAAGTCCTGTTCAGTCTCAGAGACGTCTCATCAGTTACCTGCTGGTAAATTACTACCCCTTCCGATACCACAGCGACCGTGGTCCCACATCGCTGTGGACTTTATCACGGATCTTTCGGTATCCAAAGGGATACACAGTGGTTTTGGTGATCGTGGACCGGTTCTTTAAAGGGGTAAAATTTATTACATTTAGAACGCTGCCCACCGCTCTGCAGGTTGCAGAGGTTCTGTTCCAGGTCGTGTTCCTGTCCTTTGGCATCCCGGAGGACATCCTCCCTGACCGGGGTCCCCAGTTCGTGTCCAGAGTGTGGAACGCCTTTTTTCAGAAACTGGCAGCTTGACCACTGTCAGCTTGACCTCGGGTCCCAGCCAGCGACATTTTAAGTCAGGAATTGATTTCTGAATTTCATAGTCGCCGACCGGATCGCCCAGCTCCGCTCGTGCGGCTTCAAGAGAGGCTGGGGTGGTTCCTCGGCCTTCTCTGAAAGCCGGTCCTAGAGAGGGGGGTACTGTCACGTCTGGGGAAACCCGGACATGCATTCAACGGAGCCAGTCGTCAGAATTTTAGGTGGCACGCAGCCCTGGGCAGGTATGAGTGACATCATGAGTGAGTGGTGGTTGAGAGTATAGCAGCACAGCTGAGGAGCATGCTCATGCTATGTGATGTTAATCATGCTTGTCTTTAAATTATGATGTCATGTGATTGGCTGGAAGAGTGTGTGTGTGTGTGTGTGTGTGTGTGTGTGTGTGTTTATAGCCCGGGTGATCCAGTCCCTCAGTGCTGGATAGCAGTGAGACAAGGCCCGTTCTGAGAAATTGACTGCGACCGCTGGGTGTTCAGGTGAATGACTGAGTGACTGGAGTTTAAGTGTTTCTCATACTATCTGTTTCTACAGACGTGAGCTCGAGAGAGAGAGAAATTGAAAAGACTCTGGGGCTCACAGGACGGAGAGAACAAACCCCTACGGAGTAAAGCGGTCATGGGAAAGAAAAAAGGATTTGTGTTCAGTGTGATTCACATGCACGCTGAGAAGGCAAAGTTTGAAAACATATCAAAATAAAGACAGACTTTATTTCTGTCAGTCTGTTGTGCTTCCTGTCCACAGTACACCATGACAAAACCACCGCATCTTTTCAGACTGACATTAACACAAGGAACAGTTTCAAGTTTTATTGTCATGTACAGATAACAATGCAGTATCATTACCCGTAATTAAATTCTTGAGACCCATTTTCCCATCCAGATTTACATAAACATAATACATAGATGAGTAAAAAAGTACTACAAGAAATAGAATAGTAGTATCTGTCACGCCCCCAGTCCGTAGGGACTCTTATTTTGACTGGGGCGTGGCAGCGGTATCGGCCAAACTGGCCATTTGTTTTGGGACACTTTAGTTTACACGTGTTTTGAGTTCTGTTTG